>SNQJ01S0182274.1:10672-29826 GCA_010110895.2 Picea sitchensis | reverse complement strand
GGCCATCAAATTTCCCTGTAAAATACATCTTTCTATGAAAACCCCCCAAAAATAGAACAATAAGTTACGGCAGAAAATCGCGGCTTTTTCCGGAAAAACCCTGAAAAATTGCTGAATTTGAAATGCTCATAACTTTACTTCCCAAACTCCGTTTCGGTTGATTTGTTTTTTGAAATTGGGTATTTTTCCGAGAGGAATTCAAATACCCAACTTGTTTTTCCAAATTCAGCTCATAAAACCTTATATCGGAACCTGAAGTGCGTCGCCCTCTTTTTCTTCCCTAAAAAAAATTCTGCAAAAAGAGAAAACAAATCTTCCCTTCTTTGGCCAAGGAAAGTGCTCTTATCCCAATTGTTAAGTACCTATACCAGATCTGAAAATATACTTCAATAATACCAAGAATAAACCATAAACCATTCAGTATAACATGAACACAATAAATAGAGAAAACCCTTGAGGTAGGGTAACACCATATATTAATCCTTATGGAAGGATAAAACTCCTCAAGCAATACTTGCTTGTACAATCACATTATCCTTCACTATGTTTCATTACATTGCCTAGACTTCTTTATATAGCTCTCCCTATCTCCTAGGAACCTTCTAGAGAGCCTTCTCACATTTATTACATCAAACTACCATAGAGGGCCTTTATTAATATAGTGGACCTAGTCCACCTTACATTGAATGACCACATTCCCATATATTAAATGACTTCCACTAATAACACATAACTACATTCCCATTGGGTACCTCCCTAAGTACCCCATATTATCTCCCTAGGTATACCACATGTACCATATTACCTCCCTAGGCACCCCAACTCAAATAAAATGTAATATTGGAATTACACACCTCTCCAGTAGGAGGGCACTCGGGATTTTTAAAAACCTACCATAGGGTCCAGAAGGAATGTTTGTGGGATGGCCTTAAAACTGATGTTCAAAGGTTTGTGGCAGAATGTTCAGCTTGTCAACAAAATAAGGTGGAAACAATTAAGACCCCAGGTCTTTCACAACCATTAGCCATCCCAAGTCAACATTGGGAGGAGGTTTCCATGGATTTTATCACAGGGTTACTGAAGTCTGAAGGAAAGAGTGTCATCATGGTGATTGTCAACACATAACCAGACTCCCATTGGGTACCTCCCTTAAGTACCCCATATTATCTCCCTAGGTATACTATTACATGTACCATATTACCTCCTAGGGCACCCCAACTCAAATACAAATAAAATGTAATATTGGAATTACACACCTCCGAGGAGGGCACTCCTGATTTTAAAACCTACCATATATCCGTAAGGAATGTTTGTGTGGATGGCCTTTAAAACCCATGTCTTTGTTGCTCGGTGGTAGAATGTTTGGTTTGCCAACAAAATAAGGTGGAAACAATTAAGACCCCGTGTCTTTCACAACCATTAGCCATCCCAAGTCAACATTGGGAGGAGGCTTCAATGGATTTTATCACAGGGTTACCATAGTCCGAAGGAAAGAGTGTCATCATGATGATTGGTGATATAACAATTCAAGTAATGCTATATTACACCTTTGTGCACTCACTCATCCCTTCAATCCACATTTCACCGTATTCATGGACAATACCAAAGTTAAGCATGGTATCCCAAAGATTATTGTAAGTGACATGATCCTATCTTCACTGAAATTGATAGAATTATTTTCTGTTTGGGTACTAATTGGCTCATAGCTCATCCTATCATCCTCAATCCGATGAACAAACCAAGATAGTGAACAAATTTCTCGAAGGCTACCTTTGTTGCTTTGTTCTTTTGGATAAACAAACACTGTTCAAATGGTTACCTCTACAGATGCAGGGTATAAAACTTCATTTCATACTACAAAAAAAAAATGACACCATTTATGGCACTCTATGGATACTCAATCTCCTTCCATCACTTTCTCAAAAAATAAAAATCTAAGGTTCAAGCGTTGGAAGATCACATCGAGCATCAACAAAGTTGTCTTTAATATTTGGAGAACTTGACCATGGCAAAGAATCACATGAAACAACAAGAAGATCAACATCAGAGGAAAGAAGTTTTGAATTAGGGGATTGGGTGTTTTTAATACTACAACCATACAAATGGATGCCCTCTGGCAAAGCCTGGAAGGATAATAAATTATCACCAAAGTACTATGGCCCTTATAAGGTGTTGCAAAATATTGGTACTATGGAATACAAATTGGAGTTGCCTCGTGAGATCTTCACGAAAGTACAATTCCGCTTCCATGTTTCATGCCTAAAGAAGGTTATAGGTGACAAGATCCTTAGCTCAAACTATATTGCTGAATCCTCGACAAGGAAGGAAAATCATTGATCCTCAAGCCATCAATCGTAAAACAAGAATTCAGCCTGTACTGAGAATATCCATTTTAGAGTATCTCATTAAAGGAGGAACCATCTACTAAAGTTTCAACTTGGGAAGATGAGTATTTTTTATAGAAGCATCCAAAGTTACTCAAGTGTTTTGGAAAAACATTTGTCTCAAGGGAGGGGCATGTTGGCCCTACCATAATGGCTTTATTACCCCTTAATTGTGTAATATTACAGATTAGTAATCTTATTTTATTTATTTTGGCTTTCTAGCCAATTGTAATTATACCTCCTAGTCTCCTATATATACAAAGCATTACTTTTCATTTTGAAACATCTTGTAATTGAACATTTATGTGGGCATAAGGAGGTTGCCCCCTCTAAGAGGCTTATTATCCTAATTTCTCTCTTCACATGCTGAGTAATTTATCTTCCCAAGGTTTTTCTATGCCATATTGATATTTGGTTCATAATATAATTTGATATTACTAGTGAGATCAAATGGTTTAAAGGAGTTATATGATTCTTTTAGATTTTATTCATTATTGAGATCACTCTTGCGCAATAAGTTTTCAATTCTATGGCATTTCAACCATTCCTGTAATTTGGGAGCATTCTTTGATTAATTTCACTAAGGTTTTTATTTGAATTAATTATTTAAGGGGGGAACCTTAGTGTAATAGCTCGTTGGAACCAAGATGGAAATATTTAAATGTTGGGATGATGAAAAGTCAATTCCAGTGCCCGGAAATGTTTTCAAGTAAAATAAATCACTTCTTTGGAGTTAAAGTGGGTTATAAAGTGACTTTGGGGAAATATTAAACAAATATATTATAAAGTTACTTTATGATTAGTTATTGAGGGAAAAAGGTAAAACGAGGTATACAAAAGAAACAAGAGTTCATTCTATCATTATTCATGATCAATTTTATCAAATAGAATTTGGAGAGCTCTTGTAGCTTCTTTGTCATTGGGGAAGATTAGTCTGGCAGAAACTAATCCACCCTAGCTTATTAGAGGGAGAGATCACACATATGTATCATTGGATTCACTATGGAAGACAAAGATTCATCATTTGGCCAAGTCATCGAATATTTGCAGGGTTGTGGAAGCCAACTCATCTCAAATCACGCTACTAACTATTTTTATTTACCTACAAAATTTTGTGGGGTCTCTCAAGGAGGATGTATTATTCTTGTGCATAATCATGGGGTCTCTCCATGAGGATGTATGATATGGATTATTTTCTGAATGAAATGAAAGAAAACATATTAATCAAATACCATATATAAATTTCCGTAAATCGTAGAGATACAACAATACCTCATTTCTACACGAAAGAAGTGTACAGATCAGAAAATACGTGAGTGCGAGACTTGCCGAATGGTGGTAACTTTATCTCTGGTAATAGATGTGACAACTATGCTCATTTGTTGAAGATGATTAAAATGAGGCTTTGAAGTAATTTTATAATAAACAGCTTAAATTCCAAAACCCAGACATCCAAAAACCTAACCCTAGGAGATGAAGCACCAAATTCATAATCCATTGGGGTAAGTTAGTACATTAACTTCCAGGTCGCACGTTTTCAGACGATCTTTGTTTTAGGTGTGTGATAGCCCTACCGGAAAGATATTTTCAAGAAATATGCATCATATTGTCAAATTCAGACTATGTCTATAGTTTGACTGCGGAAAGCCAAAAAACACTATTTAAATCCCCAAAACGGCCCTATAAGTACAAAAATATGTAATGGCATGAAAACTTCTAAATAAGCTAGTTGGAATAAGTGGGCAGCCACCAATATCCACTCCTGATGTTGTGTAAGGCTTTAGGATAGCCCTATAATTTCATATTCCACAATTACAAAGAAATTTCCCATTACGTAGAAAATGTGTTGGAACTGAAGACTGTCAAGATGAGCTAGGTTGAATTTTGAACAAGTGGGTGGCCACTAATATCCACCTCAATCAATCTCCTCACATTAGGAAGAAATGGTCTCCATTGTATTGAGTTCCCAAGGAAGAGGAGCATTTTTTGAATCCCAATCTTGGTGAGCTACGCAGTCTGTTGGAGAAGTCAGGTTGTTTGGTCTATGAAGGCTATGATGAACTTGTTGTTGGAGTGGTTGAATCTGTTCAACCAACCTATTGTCTCTCGGGATGATGGGGCATTGTGTAGGCACCATTGCAGAAGAAACAATATCTTCTTTTCTTCAACAATATTCTTGTGTTGGATAGAAGGTGTTGATGTTGTATTGGTTGTAGTGGAATTTTGTGCATCCTTTTGAACATATTGTGAAGAGAAGAATTTTGGAGTATGATATATTACATTGAAAAATTGTTTTGGTGGAACACTAGTTGAAACGCCACTCGGGTATCCTATAGAGATGACTCTGGAAGTAATAATGACACTACGTAGTCGAGACTCATAAATACTGACGCTTCATAGATGGTTGGCCCAAACCAACATAACATACATCAAGAGGGGAAACATCATTAATACCACCATCCTTGAGCTGGGTTGGATTCCATGTGAAAGGTGACACTTTGGCTAACACGTAATATCTCGGCTCCCTAATGAAGCCACCCAATCAGGTATGGCTACTAGTGTGGTGTTGTTGATAACCTCAATATTTTTATGACCTTAGTTGAGATGAGGTTTTTTTGGCTCTCGTTATCAACAACAAAATGTAATGGGGTCCCTTCACCCACATCTATGATTGTAAAGGCGATCCCCCTCTTCAGGATCTATTTTTTCCTCCTCGCTGAATTATTGTGGTCACGACAAGAAGTTGAGGTTTTCATCGATGATCCGCCTACTTTAATATTTTCTAGATCAGATTCCAAATCACTGTTCGGCTCCTTGTGTTTTACATTGTTGACCAATTATTATTTCAAGTGACATTTATCGGTGTTGTGACGTGATTTTGTGGAAGCTCCATTCACTCCTTGTCATTCCTCGCTCTTTCCATTAGCCTTATTTGTCTATGTCTTGGAATGGTTGTCTCTAGGTTGTTATTTAGGGTTGTTCTTACCATGCTTTGTTTTTTGTGGATTTATTGAACCGGATTCCCATTTGTTCTCGTGTCTAAATTTATGCTTCGATTTGATAGTGCATATCGATAAAGTAAGCTCCTAATGATGAGTTGTTTAGGAAATCCATTTCAGATTTGATGTACCTATGCAGATCCCCAAGATATTTCAAAACCATATGTCGCACGGAGTCTTTGATACCCACATTGATAAGGTATGGAAATTATTTGTGAACTCCAACATTGTTTGATCCCTCTCTTGACGTAGTGTGGACCATCTCATGTACCGTATTCATAGGTTATCGATGGTAGTATCATTTCGACCATATCCATAAAATTCCCAAGTGGGTCTAACCCCATATATTCCGTATTCCTATGGAAATCTTTTCTCAATAAGTTTCCCACCAATGCTCTGACATGGGGAGGAGCCTTGAGGAGTGCAGAGAAGGACGCTTCCTTCTCGAAAAAAATTTTGAACAAAGAAATAACCTCTAATAGATTTGACCATTTTCTAAGACATATGCATCTATCTAACCTTCAAATATGGGAATATGAAAATTAACTTATACCTTGAAGGGAGAGTCTCCTCCGAAATGGTATCTTGATGAATATGCACATGTTCCTATCGGCACACGTTGAAGGATGCGGATAAAATTCTCCATCATTTCATCCTCATGTTGCATGAGAGCTTGCTCAAGCAAAAGGTTAATAGAATCTTATGTCAACCATTTTTATTTTTTGAAGCCATAGAGGGTTTCTTAGTTGTGCGAGAATTATTTTTTCTCGAGAGAGACAAGCTTGAGACCCAACTTTCTATACTCTAATCTTTGTTGGGTACATGCACTAAAAATGATCAAGAGGAGCTCGATACCACTAATCCAAATTAATTTTGGAACCAAATGAAAGAAGATATTACAATGAAATACTAATAGAAATTTCCAGAAAGACGGAGATACAACAACACATGATTTCTCATTAATGAAATAAATGTACAAAGACCGTAAAAATACAGTGCAAGACTCGCCAGAATGGTGGGTAGCTTATATCTCAGAAGAGATGTGATGGCTACACTCATTCAAGAAGATGATTACAATGAGGATCCGAAGGCCTTTATGATACACATGAATGCCAAAACCCTAGACATCCAAAACTAATCCTAGGAGATGAAGCACTAAAAGTCATGTGGGCCCCCTGCTATTAAGCTTAGTACATAACTTCCTGCCTGGCCATAAATTTTGCATACCATCTCCATCGCTTTTAGGTGTGTGATAGCATGTTGGAAATTTATTTTCGAGAATTACACATTATTCCATGAAACGTAGACTTTGTATACAATTTCACTGTGGAGTTAAGAAAAATACTGATTTAGAACCCCTAAATGAACCCTAAGTATAGAAAGATGTATTGGCATGAAAAATTCCAAAAATAAGTTGGAATAGGTGGGCTACCACCAATATCCACTTGACTGTGATTTAGATACTCCACGCACTGTAGATTCCACAATTACAAAGAAATGTCCCTTATACAGAAACTTGTTGAACTCAAGACTGCCAAGATGAGCGAAGTTGAATTTGAATGTGGGTGGCCACCAATATCCACTGATCAGATCGTAATATTTATTTCCAGGTTCATGGGGTGTTTAAAGGGAGTTCGTACCTATTTTTTGTAGTTCTTGGGGTTTATGGAAAGGGGCCATACCAATATATCGGGCCATAGGATTTATAGAGGGTCTACATTCATTATTTATAGATTGTGGGAGCATCAAAAACAACTTTCCCTGAGGGGTTTATCTACAAAAATGGTTTACAATGGTTTCATGGCTATTCATGGTATCTTCCTTCTGCCATAATTGTTGAGAAAGGGTTACTAGGAATGTTGGGTATGTGTTTGTTACTACCCTCTACCTCTCTCAATTAGATCACACCAGTTATTTGTTGGTCTTGTTCTTTAGAAGAGTTTCGATCCAATACATGTATTGCTGCCCAAATATTGTTTTTATAGGTTAGAAAAGAGATATATGTCAGATTGTTCTTGTTGGGTTTTACTGCTTCCTCAACAATAATGAAGCTGTAAAAATCTATTTTCATCTATAGGTTATACTATAGGGTCATTTTCTGGTGTACTTGCTAATTGAATGAGAATATTACAGATGGTGTGAAGACAGTGTTATTTACATGAAATGTAACTTCCTTTTTATCTTTTAATACAATAAAACCAATTTTGTGCCAATTCATGTGGAACTATTGTAAACTATTTGACAAAGGTCATGAACCAACAGTAAACAATAAACCTATTAGCAACCCTAAAAGAGAATCAAACTATTTTACAAAATTGGTGTACCAAATAAACCCAAAACATATCGGCGGACCAATTAGGGGACATTACAATTGTATCGTGAAGTTCTACATCGCACTGACATCATGAGGGGTAAACAATGAAAGGGTATTTTCAAATTGTTTACAATAGTTGTAACTTGGTATCAAGGATTTAATTATGTGGCTTGAGAAAGATGAAGAGAAATTAGGAACTCATGGTAGAATTGTTACAAATCTTTTAGAGATATCAAAAGAATCTAACAACATTGTTAGAGCATTCCGAGTGGTTGGAGCCTCACCTATCAGTTGATAAGAAAGAAAGGGGGTCTGGGAATTTGAAGTGGTTATGACGGAATACCTCACTTCATGATGAAAGTTTGATAGAACCCCAAGATGACATCTTGGAAGTGCATGCAACTATTCATGTTGAGGATTTGTGCAATGAGGTTGAAAAAAAAACAACATTTAATACACCATTAGAGATATCCTATGAGGATGATAACACCAATGAATATGTTGGGAATGTTGAAATGACATATGATGAAGTTTTCCAACTAGATAGTGATAATGATTCAACATATTATCTTATTAATGATGAGTATGATGATTCGGGTGTGTTATCACCTAATCATGATAAAGATTTGCAGGTTATATGAGTTTCCTTTGGATGTTGATCTAACTTTTCCCGAGAGTTAGGAATGAAGAATGACAAAGACAAAGTTCATTTTGGGAAGTGTAATGTATTAATACAAATCTCTAAAATTAGTATGAATTTCATGATAGTTCCCATGAGTCCCATCATTTGGAAGGGAAATTAAAGGTAAGTGAAGACATGATTATTGTATCCCTAAAACATTTTTATGATACTCATAAGTTGATGGAAAATTGTTGTTGGAAGGAAGAGCCTCTAGGGACATATAAGAAATGTGAAGGAGAACTTTCCCTTGCAAATTTTCATGCACTCAAAGAAGAATTGGTGGTAATGAAATCTAATTACCTACACCTACTTTTAGATAGATATCACTTTCTCATTCTTGATGAGATTTATTTTGATGCATTAAAAGGGCAAGAAGAGGACGTTTATAAGCTTACCCATGGGTTTAAGGTTACCAAGGATTATTTCAAGAGAACTCAAATGGCCTTCAAGAATCAGAAATTCAAGTTGCTAAGCTTTGTGTGGAGTTTAGTTTGACATTTTCTTCATCATCCACACCAGAAACTAAGTCTTCTATGGAATCCATAACACAAAAGGGTGTTATTGGTACACATTATTGGAGAGGATGGCTTCTTCAGATGGTCAAGCTCGAGGAGAATTCATATTTGCAAGGGATTGAAGAGAGGTATGACTCATGAAATTCTCTGACTATACTCCATAGTTTTCATCATGGGGATCATGAGCCACTTATTTTGGAGAGCCAATTGAAGGCTCAAGTCATAGCTACATATGAGATAGTTGATGATATACCTTGTGGACCAACCAACACAGAAGTGTATGCATCAACTAATTATGGGAACATGTATATTACATATGTGTATACATCAATTTGGGATGCAGTTCCAAATGACTCTAGTGGAGTGAATGCACAGGATGATATTAAAAGGGAGCAGAATGATACAGTGGTATTCAGGTATTCTGGGATTCTATTTTCACAAGAGGGTAAATTTCACCTTGATTGCATGGTGATGTATTCTCATCAATTTTCTTCCACCCCATATGCATGATTTGACTATGTTTCTGATGGCACATAAATGTGGGTTAGATAAACAATTACAAAAACCACTCTTGTATGATGAGCTTCCACCTTCAGAAGATGAACTCAAATGGAAAGTTCCTACTCATTTCCACCAAATGAGCCAGATACAAAAACATGAATCAAAGGCTTGGATTATTTGGATTCCAATGGTTGTTAGTGTATCCTAGAGGGATTCAGTAGGTATTGGGGATGGTGGAATTATAATTTGGTTGTGGGATCCAAGATTTCATTTGATTGGTAGATTGCTTCAAATTTTGATAATGATTAACATGGTTGTGGAAGTGATTGGTTAGTTTAATTTTTGGAATTTCATGATGGGAGACGATGAGACTTATTCCCATGTGGTGGTAAAATAATATTTGTCGATACCCGAGATCGACCGTTAAGGATTTTGCATTACTTGACTTCATTGAGATGCCTTTGCATGATATGATTAGTGGTAGTAGGTTCATCTCTTTCATGCATTTCATATCTATCTTCCAAGAGATGAGAATGAATTCTCAGTACAATAGTCATACAATTATGATCACAGTGGCATAGTGTGAGCATGGTGGTTCTTTTTTGAGACTAGCTTGTGGACCCGTGATTACATTGTTTAAGCGACCGCAGCTCAACCGACAAAAGATGAGACAGATTTCACTCTTTAGGATTTTACTCCAAGAGGTGCATTGATTGGTTTTCTATAAGATCAATTCTCTAATGGGTTGACTGAGTTTTTTTTAGTATATGATTGCTCTACTCAACAATAGTATTCAAGAGGCCTCTTGTGTTAGTACCTTGTAGGATAGTTCTTTAAGAAGTGGGTGGTTCACATCTTCTAGGATGGTTTGGGACTTTGGGAACATTATCAATTTCAGTTTGGTTCAACTTATTGATCATAAGGATATGATGGCATTTATTGAGGACAAACAATATTTGGGAAGTGAAGCACAATGTCCTCATTTTTTGGGTTCTCTTTCTCTACAAGTGGACATGACTTTTTGGGTTTGTGTCAACATGATCGAAGTGGTAATTTTATATTACCGATGATATTAGAGTGTTTTGAGGAGTTATATGATGTTTTCAAATGATATTCATCATCGAGATCACTCTTGCATAATCATTTTTTGGTTCCGAGACATTTCGCCCATTCGTGTAATTTGGGAGCATTAATTAATTAATCTCACTAAGGTTGTTATTTAAATTAATTATTTAATGGGGAACCTTAGTGTAATAACTCATCAACTGGGGATGAAAATATTTAAATTTTCCTTTGGGATGATGAAAAAGTGACATCTAGTTACCGAAAATGTTTTAAAGTAAAATAAATCACTTTTAGGAGTAAAAGGGATTTTAAAGTGACTTTGGAGAAATATTAAAGAAATATATCATAAAGTAACTATATGATTAATTATTGAATGTAAAAGGTAAAAATAGGTGAAATAGGATCTCATTTTCTCATTATTCATGATAATTTTTACCAAATAGATTTTGAAGAGCTCTCATAGCTTCTATGGATTGGGGTCTTGAAACACTTGAGATGATTGGGATCGGTAGTGAAACTAATACACTCTAGCTAATCAAAGGGATATATCAAACATATATCTTATTGGTTTCATTATGGAAGAAGAAGAATTATGATTTTTCCAAGTCGTGGGATATTTGCAAGGTTGTGGATGCTAGCTCATCTCAGATCAAGCTGCAAACTGCTTTTATTCACCTACAATAGTTCACATGGTCTCACAAGGAGGTTGTATTCTTCTTGTGCATAATCATGGGGTCCCTTCAGGAGGTCGTAGTATTTATTTTCAGGTTAGTGGAGCCTCTAAGCGAGATCGTACATATTTGTAGCAATTTCTGGGGTTTATGGAAATGGGCCATACCAATATATCAGGTCGTGGGATTTATAGACAGGATGCATCCATTCTTTATATATTGTGTGAGAATTAAAAAGGACTTTGTCTAAAGTGTTTATCTACAACAATGGTTTACATTGGTTTCAAGGTTTTTCATGGTATCTTATTCCTACCATAATTGTTGAGCAAGGCTTACTGATACTGCTGAGTATTTTTCTGTTACTACCCTCTACCTCTCTCAATCAAAATGCACAAGTTATGTTTTGATATTGTTGTTTAGAAGATGTTTGATCCAATACATGTATTGCTACCCAAATATTGTTTTTATAGGTCAGAAAAGAGATACATATTAGATTGTTCTTGTTGGGTTTTACTCTTGCCTCAACAATAAGGAAGTTGAAAAAACATATTGTCATCTACAGGTCAAATTGTAGGGTAATTTTCTGGTGTATTTGTCAATTTAACAAGAATATTATAGTTAATGTGAAGACATTATTATTTTTATGAAATGTGACTATTTTTTTAGTTTTTAATACAATAAAACCATTTTTGTGCCAATTTATGTGGTGTTATTATAAGTTGTTCGAGAAAATTCTTGAACCAATAGTAAACACTAAACCTATCAGTAGCATTGAAAGGGAATCAAACTATTTGATAAAATTATTATACCAAATAAACCAAAAACATATTAGTAGACCAATGAGGGGACATTACAGTTAGTAGTAATGTGGATGTTTTCAATATATTCTTGGAGAAGGGATGCAATTAGAATTACAAAAATGCCTGATTTTACAGTGCCCATACAACCATGCGTGGAGTGTCCTTTGTTTGTAGGTTCCATTGCCTATACATTTCCTAAGCATTTTCATGATCTTAGAAACATAAGAAAGGTTCCATATCATCATGAGGAATTTATAGATCCAAATCATGATGAGAGCATGATTGTGGAGCTACTAGAGATAAAACATGATGTTACAGATAACCAAAGTGCATTATGGTTTCTTCAGGATCTTTCTAATGAAGAGGGTTCTACTAGATATCTTGTGGTAGAAAGTGTGAGTGTTATTTATCCATCAGATGCCCTTTCCTTGATCTAGCAACTATTTTCGCGGTTATAGTTGGGTAAATGGAAGTTTCAAAAGGTAGGCAAGGGAGGGAGACATGCAATATAGTAAGGGTTTATCTAGCAAACATTTTTTTGAAAGGAGTTGGAACTAATGTACTTATTACTACATAGGAACCTTTAATGATTAGTGCCATGAGTGAGAGTTTTGAAACCATTGGAATAGGAGATTTAGTTCTTGTAGTAGCAACTGGTTGCATACTAGTTGTGGAATCCTTGAGTTGTGCCTTGAGACATTCAAAATTCACAATTGGAGATACCAAAGTTGTTGAGTATGACATCGCTATTTGAGAAGCAAAAATCTTGGTAGAAGAAGTGACTCAAGAAGTCTCTCAAGATCATTATAGGAGACATGACAACTTTAGTTGCACACTCAGGGATTCCCTCATCAAACACCTTCGATGAAAGGGCATCGAGGTTCAAGATCTCAGCACGTACAAGTAGTATGGTGTTAGGGAAGATGTCAATATAAGAGTAAGTGAATCCTATCATAATGAAAACCAAGAAGAGATCAAGGGATCAATGACCTACAAAATGGGTGTCAAGGTTTCCATTTTTTCCCACAAATGATCCTCCAAACTACTTCAATTGGAAAAATAAGGTAGTCCTGATAGAGGACAAGAATGAAGGATCATGTGGTCTTTTAACACAACTAGGATGTTGGAGGGTGCAAATTTCCTAAGTTGTTAATCCTTTAAATCATTTTCTTGATGGAAAAACAAGGATTGCTAGAGCGACTTATGTGTTATTGAGAGCATGGTTAGATTTTTGAATCTATTGCTCATTGTGCATGTTGGTGTAGACCTATAATGATGGTCGTGAAAATGGTTTGGAAGTCTTGGTAATGGTGGGACTCTATCTTTGTAAGTTACATTCTTGGATTTATTGAAGTTATTATACATATTGAGACTATCAACCTCATGAATATGGTAGTAAATTTGTTTTTTCATAACTCGTGACTCTAACAAATGACAAGGGAAATATACATATTGAAGACAAACAATGAAAACAAATGTGGGAGATAGAGACAAAGACACCAAGTATGTGCATGATTCTAGAGAAGGAATATGATATTCATATATTATGTTTTTATCTCTTATTGATGATTTGTGCCCTACGTGGAAATGCTTTTCAACGTAAAATTCATTCCTTAGTCTGCTTGGTAAGGTGTGTTGTAGTCGAAAGGGAAATATAGGTACATGTTTTGTTCCTTCCAATTGTTCCTTGATGAAGGAATATTTAATGTATGTTTAACTCTAAGTCCCGATTGTAAAGTGCATAAAGAATGTAAGATTGACTTGGATACAACCTGTATCCAAACTATTATTCTAGAGAATTGTTGAGCACTATGGTTGGGTACCTATGCATCTCGATAGATGGAAATATGTCCATAGGATTTCCACTTGATCAATATTTACATTTATGTTGATGTTAGGCCATAGAGTACAATGGGTTCCTAGTCAGTTTGTGTGTTACCAGTGTTTGGCCCAGAGGTATGGTTGGTTCCGAGCTGGTATGTATTCAAGATACCATTTTTGTAATTGAATGAAGGAGCATGCAAACCTTTGGTTTTGAGATGGAAGTGAGTTTCTTGAGTAAATAACTATTGGTTGGTTATCATGATAGTAAAAAGTAAAATGAAGTCGCATTATACCCACCGGAGAAGCCAAGGGTTGATTGTAGACTTAAATTTGAAGTGGAATGGTGAGATTGTAGTAGGAATGATAGAGATGTTGTTCTAGATTGCAACATAGAATTTATTAGATTTTTATCCAAAGGAAGTTAGTGATAGTTCTTTTGGAAGTAGTAGAAGTGAGATGATTGTGGACAAACAATGTAAATTTTGTGACTTGCCTTCAATAAAAGAAGACCTCGCCATATAGTAATGTTAATAACACTTTGATATTATGTTTTGATCCAATGTATTGGTCCTTGAAAAGTTCTAAGATTGTCCTTGGTGTCTCCATGGGTTGAAGTATGTTAATTGTATGTACTTGCATCTACGTAACATATAAAAGGCATATCATTGTAAGACCTAGATAGGCATGCATACCCCTTTTCCATGTGTCCTTGAAGATTTGGATAACTTGTTGGTATAGTGGAGTAGCCTTTATTATGGAGTTGTTTAGCACTTGGAGGAGTGGGTCGTTTGTTGACTAGATGCTCTATGAGTGGACCATGTTGGTTGTGGACTCTAAGAGGTGCCTATAAACCAAAAATTTTATGTATCTTTAGGAGAGTTCATCAAGATGTTGAATGAACCATGTACTTGAAGGACACTGTATTAGACCAATGGTTGCAGTGGTCAAGTACCCATGTATTTCGATGGATGGTTGTTCCTTTATATGGACTTTGATAGTTTGGTCATGTCTACATGATCGAGGTACACGGTGAAAGTGCCAGGCTGGAACAAAAATACAAACTTTGCTAATCATTAGGTTCTTCAATTCGTAGTGGATCATTTGTTGTAGAGGACTAAATGATGATGAAGACCTAACTTGATAAAGATTAAGACAAGTAGTCATTAAGGGAGACCGTTAGACTTATTAATTCCTACTTGTCTTATGTGTGTGATGATATTTGTGGTTGCTAAGGATTATTCGTCATTATTAGTAGAATTTTTCATGGGTGAGCTCCATTTCTATATTTTTGAGGTTGTCGATCTAGTTGACGAGAGATTCTCTTCTAACTAGTTAGTCTTAGTTTGGTTTGTGGTTGAGACATTCTCTCAACTAGTTGTTGGTATGGTTAAGATAGTGCTTTTATATAAAACCAAAGTTTGATGTATTTATGTGTACTATTACATTGATTAAATAGAATACTCAACACAATTTTGATGTGTGAAATAATATCTATTCTCCCATTTCTCTACACTCTCTAATGTTCAACCCAACTAAGAAAGATAAAAAGGATAAATGTATACTTCTTTAATTATGTTTTTGAGTAATTAATTCTATGATTTTTATTTTTATTTTTGTACCATGAGTAGATTGTAATAGAACAACTTGTAGAACAATGTTATAATCAATGCAAAACTTTGATCAATTTATTTTTAATTACTAATTATTGTATTCAAAACCTTATGTTGGATGGCTTGCACTAAAGCAAATGGAACATGGGAAATGTTATTGAAGAAGTCAAAATTATTGTAGAGAGTAAGGGTTGCGTGAACCACTCATTTTGTGCAATTTAAGTGTTTTGTTACTAAAGAAAATTAATAGTGATACGGCTTTAAAATCAAATAATTTCAAATGTAATATTTATAATTTATATTTTTATTTTAATATTATTTTTATTTATGAATTTTTAAATAAAATATTTTTTAATAATAATAATAATAACGAATTTTTATTGAGAATAATCGATTTATCAAAATTTAAAAATGTATTTGATTATTCTTGATTTCTTTAAAATTATATTTATAAATCCTAAAATATTAAGAAAAATATTACAAAATCATAAATAGACACATATTATTTTCAGTATAATAGGCAAATAGTTGGGTTAGGGAGAATTGAACTAGAAACCTCATGAAACTTTATATCACAACACTTGATAATTGATTATTATAATATTAATCTAAAAACTTATTTTCAATTTGAGTATACAATTTTTCACATTTCTTTTCTTCATCTTATTGTAAATATTCTAGATCAAAATTATTTGGAATATTTGAAACTTCCAACTTTTTGAATAAACACTCCACCAATCATCCAAACATAACTAATCAATTCCTTTTAAACATTTTCAAAAGATGCCAATATAATCAAAAGATTAATCCATTAAAAATTACAATACAATTCCATATATTATGATCACAATATTTACTCGTTAGTCTTTTTCCCATCCCTGTATGATGAAAAAATAATCAAGACCATGTATCCCATCGGCCCAATTAGGTTACCGGGCCACTGGCTCACATTAACATCAAATTAAAGATTATCTCTTAATACAATTATCAATATAGTACGACAGGTTCTAGTCCACACTCTTGCCATGCCGCCAACATGCGGCGAACCAATCGGCTTACAAACATGCCGTGTTATAATCTCTTTCGAATACCGTGATCAACACGGCTTTGTATTCTGTGCTTCAGTTCCGCTATTTTTCTCTGTGCTCTGCAAAATGATTCTTCATCCATCTACCGTTGCAATAGATCAAATTGGGCTGCGTGGCTTTCTCGATTGTTTTTAAGGGTATTTTGCGTTTTGTTTGAAAACCTTTGAATTCATACAAATCGTCAGATCTATGGGGAGGAATAACAGTCACTAAAGTACACTGTTCCTGCGTACACCGGTTTCCGCTTTTCAGAAGGAGAGTATAAGTACCGATTTGATCGTGAGTGTGAGGATTAGGGTTCGATTCTCCGTTGTTATTGCTGTGGTGGGCTCATCTGTTAATATATCTGCTGAAAACTGTGATCCGGTGATCGTGAGTCTGAGGATTAGGGTTCGATTCTCCGTTGTTATTGCTGTGGTGGGCTCATCTGTTAATATATCTGCTGAAAACTGTGATCCGGCTGGACATGAAGAGTTGTGATAAATGCAAGAAGGTCTCTTTGCATTTGTTACCAAAATCGAAGGTAATGAACTAATCGGGTTCTTGCAGTTTTAATTTCTTTTTGGTGGATGCTTTCCAATGTTTGGCTGATTGCGGTAATTAATTCGCTGTCAATGAATATGAAGGGGAGCAAGCTGATCCCGTATGCACGGCCAAGTTGCTGAGAAAGAAATTCAGGTGGGCTAAATTTGTTTCCGCCTGGGTCGTCCTGCTGGGGTTGTTGAAGCAGACTGGAAATACCGTCGCCATGATGCCATCGTCCTTGTGCTTTAGATGAGTTTTGGCATGTGTGGAACGAAGACACACAGGATTCCTGGACCATCATGTAATAATCACAGGAGAAAAAGAGATCTGTTAATTGATAAAATAAGAATCTCAAGTTTCTCTCGGCCATGCATGCATGGAGATTTTCAGTTAATTGACAAAAAGCCTTGTGTCTCGGGCTAAACTTCCCCGATTTTTGCTTTGTTAGGTATCAAGCAGCTGTTTTGGGTTGCTCACGGGATACCACAAGAAAGGGACAATAGTGATGCTGTCTACCAAAGCAAGAGAATTTGGGGCGCGGGTTGCTTGTTTTTGAGTGGTTTTTGAGGAGTTACTCCGCATGGCTTTGGCTAGGAAAAGGCATGAGTTGGTCTGATGCCGGGTAAACCTGTATGGTGCATTTTTAGGGTTATAACACTAGGTACCCATATTATCTCCCTAGGTATACCACATGTACCATATTACCTCCCTAGGTACCCCAACTCAAATAAAATGTAATATTGGAATTACACACCTCTCCAAGAGGAGGGGCACCTGGATTTTAAAAACCTACCATAGGGTCCGTAAGGAATTTTGTGGGATGGCCTTAAAACAGATGTTCAAAGGTTTGCTGTAATGTCCATTGTCAACAAAATAAGGTGGAAACAATAAGACCTCGTGTCTTTCAATACAACTCATTAGCCATCCTAAGTCAACATCGGGAGGAGGTTTCCAAGGATTTTATCACGTAATAATGGGGTCCTAAGGAAAGAGTGTCATCATGGTGATTGTTGAGTATCTAATTCAAGTACGACACTTTTGTTCTCTCTCTCATCCATTCAAAGCCATTATATTTTCCACCGCATTCATGGACACAGCTCAAAAGCTACGGTATCCCAAAGATTATTTTAAGTGACATAGATCCTATCTTCAATGACAAAATTTTCAATAGAATTATTTTCTTGTTTGGGTACTCAATTGGCTCATAGCTCATCCATCATCCTCAACTGATGAACAAACCAATATAGTGAATAGCACGTCTGGAAGGATACTTTTGTTGCTTTGTCTTTGATAAACAAACACACTAGTTCAAATGGTTACCCTAGTAATGGTGGTATAACACTTCCTTTCATACTACAAAAAAAATGACACCATTTATGGCACTCTATATGGATACCACCCTCCTTCCATCACTTCTTCTAAAATAAAAATCTAAGGTTCAAGCAAAGGAAGATCACATCGAAAGCATCAACAACAAGTTCTCCAAATATTAAAAGACAACCGACCATGGCAAAGAATCACATGAAAACAACAAGAAGATCAACATTGTAGTGAAAGAAGTTTTGAAATTATGAAGTCGGGGATTGGGTGTTTTTAAGACTACAACCATACAAACAGATGTCCCTCAAGCAAGCCAAGAAGGATAATAAACTATCACCAAAGTACTATGGCCCTTATAAGGTGTTGCAAAATATTGGTACTATGGAATACAAATTGGAGTTGCCTGCATCTTCACGAGTACACCCAGTTTTCCATGTTTCATGCCTAAATAAGGTTATAGGTGACAAGATCCCAGTTCAAACTATATTTCCAGAACTTGACAAGGAAGGAAAAATCATATTGGATCCTGAAGCCATCACTGACACAAGAATTCACCTGCTGAGGAATAGATCCATTTTAGAGTATCTCATTAAATGGAGGAAACTACCGGCTAAATATTTCACTTGGGAAGATGAGTGTTTTATATAGAAGCATCCAAAGTTACTCAAGTGTTTTGGAAAACATTTGTCTCAAGGGGAGGGGCATGTTAAGCACTAAATAATGGCTTATTACCCCTTAATTGGGGCATATTACATTAGTAATCTTATTTTATTTATTTTGGCTTTAGTCCATTAATTGTAATTATACCTCCTAGTCTCCTATATATACAAAGGAGACATTTTCATTTGAAATCATC
>SNQJ01S0182273.1:18989-34357 GCA_010110895.2 Picea sitchensis | reverse complement strand
TGGTCCTGGTCTATGACCAAGATAATGAAAAACTTGGTGTAGGTAAGTTAGAACCTATGTGGAACAGGGCATACATCGTGAAGCATGTGCTACAAAGATATGTCTACGAGTTAGTGGATTAAGATGGATTATCTCTCGGTGAGCCTCGAAATGGGCTTTACCTAAATAAGTATTATGCATAGAATATCTCGCATGTGTGCTTTGTACATTATTGTACCATATATTTTTGGTTCTTTTCTTTTGCGTGAACACGTTTTTCCCCATTCTTTAAAGATGCTTATACTTTTCTTTGTTCTTGAATGCACATATGCCATCATCCTTTCCTATCTAGTTTGGATTCGCAGATGGCACTAGTTGGCATACCCAGAATATTTCTTCTACAGCTTGGGTCATCTACCACTCTGATGAGTTAGCAAGTTCAAGAGGAATTTGCCTCGGATATGCAACCAATAATGTTGCATAATATCATTTCATCATTGGAATTTTAACCGAAGCTTCTTCTTTAGGTATATCTCAATTGATTATCAACCTTGATTCTCAACTCGTGGTCCATCAACTAAACCGTGAATACTATGTTCGTAATATAGTTTTGCTACGTCTCCATCTAAGGGTTCATCGTCTCGAAAGATCTTTTGAATTTTTAGAATATAGACATATATCGAGGGAACTTAATACAACTACAGATTCATTAGCAAATTATATGTTGGATTGGTACATTACACATTGATAAGCATTCATAACATAAAGCATGTAAATAAAAACATCACATCATTTGAAAAACATAAGTAGCCACAACAAAACTCATATATATATGCCTGTATATAAAGTAGAAAAAGTGTTTCAAAATACATCATCCAAAGGTACATAGAATGGAAAAAATGTGGGCCATTATGCCCATGCTATCATCATAAAATACTAATGTGTCAGGAGACTCTACTCGTCATCCTGCACTACATTGTGCTCAACATAACACACAACTGCTATGGCCACTCATCACAACAGATGAATAAGGCCTTCAGGCACACCCACCATATGTCTATGAATATGTAACAGTACATCTCGTATCCTCATGGAAGGAACTCCCTGTTGAGTCATCAACACACCCTAAAAGCCTTATGAAATTTTATCACTTTTTGGGTACCACTTGTTTTGTTTTACTGTCTGAATTGAGTTCACTATGGGGGGGATGGTTTATTTTGTTTTCATTACTCTTATCGATCAAGTCGGATTTGTTTGAACTTGTTAAAAGAAACCTTATGTCTAAATAACTTGGCATTCTAACTAAGAATCCACAACTAACATTGCGACTAACACGCTTGCGTTCGGCGTCGACAAAATTCAAGCAGATGAAGTGGATATACAGTTACACTAATCATCAATGCACCATAGACATCGGTAGAAGGAAGAGTTGGTTTGTGTGGGTTAGTCACAACGAAGATTCAAGAGATAGTCGATTCCCATTGGCGTCGGCAAAGTACGCAAGAGATAGACATTGAAAAAATCCATAAAAACCACCTATAGTCGATGATCGATGCGCTTGCTCAGGGTTGGGGAAATCTAAAAAGGGATTAAACAATTGATTTTTTCTACGATAAACATATCGTCGATCTCCGACCCCTGATACACTTTCGACATCGGGAATATTTCGAGAGAGTCAATCCGGGAGCATTTGGGTAGGTTTATCGCTGATTACCGATCCTTGATACTTTTGGGCATTGATAAGATAGGATCAGGTTTTAGAATGTTTAGTTTAAGAAAAGTCCCAATTCCGAATAACACAGGTAAATGAAGACACCAATCTCAAGTGCCACATGTCTTTGTCACATTGGGACGTCGTATGACCTAGCTTTGTCTCAAGTCATCTTAAGGTTCCCTGTGTCTAGTCACACCTCCAAGTTAGCCTTGCCATGTCAAATCTGTATGGAAAGATCATTCAGTGTCAGAGCTTTTGCAAGGATATATTAATTAAAAGTGTTCAAAGAGAAACCCTAACCCCCGACTCACCAGCTAGACTAGCAAAATGATGGGATGTTTTCGGCATGAGATATGATCGGATTTTGGCATTTAATAGACTAGTTAATGCTTCATCCCACATATGTTGCTACCTCGTATGCCGATTGAATAACAACAATTTGAAATCACCGATAGGCCACGTTACAACCCGTGCCCACGTCATCAACCTATGATCAAATTTAATTTTAAATGTATTTGAATATCTGGCAGCAGATTTTATAGAACTACACTCATAACCCAAATTGAATGGATGGTGCGCCAAGGTAAGTTCATCCATGTTTAAATCTCTAGAATGAATTTGAACACTTTCATTCTACACACAAGTTTGAATTCCAGAGCATCCGAAGAAGCAAAGCAAGCATCTCGAGACTGTGCTAATCCTCAGATTATAAACTAGGTTAAACAAGCAACAAAGGTATGTGTTCACGTTTGTCAATTCGACGGTCATGATTTGTTATATATGCATCTAATTTCATGCATAGTCTCTTACTATGTTCTAGCTGCATGGAAAATGCCTTCAAGAAAGCCAACCACTAGATGCTCACTTAGAGAACCTAAAATAAAGGAAGTAGAAACAGGTGAAAGTTCTTCTCCTGGTACTGCAAGGCAGTTGGAGTATGCTCCCAGGGTAGATTCGGTCGTAAAAACCTCAACGAAGAAATATTTTGTTCAACCTTTGGTCTTCGACGATACAGAAGCAAACACTAGATCCAAATTAATTCTCCCACAGTGGGGAGACCTATTCAACATAATCAACTGGGAGGAGTACCGGGAATGTATCCCACACAACGACCCAAATGTTAGGGCGCTTTATGACCAGGTGTTTCTGAATATCCGACGGTCATACTTACACATGGTATCCTGTAGAACTCTGGTTTTCCCATGCATTGAGGTCTTGAAGTGGTTAATCGATCATACGAACACCATAAATGCTTGATCAACGATGAGAATGGTAGGTGTGTCAGAGTCTTCCTTCCGAAAGAAGTCCATAAGTACTACAAACTCAGGAACCCAGAGGAGCAACTAAACACAAACTTCATTGTGAATTTCTACAAATTCCATGACACCATCCGGTTGATGGGCTCATGGTGGAAGGAGGACAAGAAGTTTACAAATCAGAGCAATGGCTGGTATGGGACAATCAACTTGAGGGAACCATACATCTGCTTGATGGCTCTCATCTGCCGATTGTATGGAGAGAAGGACTGCTCTAAGTTTTTGGAAGCATGGATGCCCCTAACATACACGATGGTGATCTCCAGGAGCAACTTCAACTGGGGATAAATAATTTCCAAGCAATTGAGAATAAATGTACAATAGGCTCAGACGCTGAAATAAGGGGAAGAACCCACTTTCCACATGGCCTTGTACCTACTCGACGTTATCTGTGAGAGAAATGTCTTTGTCGGAATGAATTTAATATAGCATGTTGCAGAGCTCCCTGTTCATTTTTACTTCAACATACTATGGGAGAACAAGTACAAAAAATCCTATGCCCTTATTTGCGATGAATTCATCGACCAAATTTATTTTATTGTATTTAAAAATGAATGCCCAAGACTATCTGCATCAACCAAGAAAATGGTAGCAAATGTAGGCCATTGGTATTTAGATGAACACACAACCTATATCAGGGTGTTCAGTGCCACCAAAGCACCGCATATACTCCCTTCTCATGTCCCAGACTGGCTCATTGTGGGAGAAATCTGCTATCAGACTATCCTATAAGGCTATAACGCCATGCTAGTCAAAGACATGAAGCAAGCTTTCATACCCTACGACTTCCATGTGGGGTTTTATTTGGTAAAAGACACTACTCAAGCCAAACAAGAAGTGCTGAGCCAACTTGAATTCAAGTTTCTGACAGGACGATTTCACAAGCACGACCCTAAAGGCCTGATCCCCCAGCATGCTTCATAGGTATCATCTCATTGGCCATATGCGCTTGACAAATTTGAGGGTGAAATTTTCACGGAATGCACTTATGACTAGGAGGAGGTAGTACAGAGTATGTCCAACCCGAACATGACCAGGTTCAAGGATATGAGTATGGGTGGGCAATTAGAGACAATAGATCAATCGACTCAAGAGGCTCTCAGAGTCAGAGAAGAAGTCCGAGCATCAGAGACTACAGAGGCACAAAGAAGAGGATTTCTCTTGCTAGAAGGGGTGCATAGAATCATTGATCAATTATAGAATGACTTAGATCTCATAGAGATATCAAGGATCCCTGCTGATGACCCAATAGAAAGCAGAGGATATCCAAGTGGCTTAGAGCCAATACAACTTGAAGAAATCACTGGGCCATAAAAACCTGAAGTTCCATCACCATAGATCAGATCATTATAGGGAATTTCAACCCAACTTGAGATATCAGGGACGCCAGGTATGAAAAGTATACCAAACCCCTTGTTTGACTTAATAACCATATATGATGATGAGGAGAGTTTAGAGGTTTCCCTGGTGACTCGAGTACAGATTACAGAGGAAAAGGAACACGAGAAAGCATCTACCCCAGGTCTTGATGCTCTAATTGAAAACCTTCCACAAAGTGACCATGAGGTTGAAAGTGTCTTAGACACTAAGCTACTCGACTTGCCGGGAACCCCAATGGACAACTCAAGGGATGAGTTGGGATCAGGTGGTCATAAAGAGGAATTTCCACAACAAGAAATCGTCACATTGACAACCGATTACCAAGTGAGTACTGGACCTATCCCTGACTCTTTAATTTCGGTCGATACCTCACCAGTCGATGCACAACAAATGAAGGTCGAGCCATCAGAACATATATAAGACATTCATCAACCAATCTTGGAACATATACATACAGTTGGGAGCTTGGGAAATACTCTAACCTAAGGAGAACAACAAATCCCCGAACATGTTGATGAGGTCGCTGACATACAAGCAATCACCTATGACAGAAAAATAAAAGCCATCATGAAGAGGACCACAAAGAAGAGAAGGCTCACTCTAGATAGCTCAATTATCATCACTGCAAAGGAGAATCTTCTCAGCACTGAACACGCCAAGACATCCGAGCTTATTGGCACAGGGATGGCTATTATGGATTCCACGTTGGATAGAGAAATGAGGGATGAAAAGGAGTTGGCTGCCATGCTAAAGGAGTTGGAACATCTATGCCATTTGGTGAAATACTATCAAGACTCAATGCAGGCCATGATGTTCCTGAGGTGTGAGTTCTAGGATGCTTATACAAAATTCACAAGTGAACGACACCTTTTCATTGCAGGCATAGCTGATTTCTAAGAGGACACCCTTATGGCACTAATGACCTGCAAGGACATGGAGAGGTGGTATGAAAGATCTCATCAAGCGGTAGAAAGGATTGAGTACATTAGCGCAGTACAAAAGGGCTGAGATGTCGAAGAGCACAGTATTTGGGTGCTAAGGGATAACAACATAGATCGGATCAGGAAAGCAACCAAATATTGGGTAAAAATGGCTTGGGAACCTCAACGAGAGATTCAGGAGAAGTGGGCCGAGTGCGAAAAGATTTGGGAAAAAATTAATCGGGAAATGAAAGGCATCAAACTCCTAGAATTTGGCTCATACAAAGACTTTGTCGACCTGCATGACATAGTCAAGCTACATGCAGAACAAGACTCAACATGGACAACAGAGATCGCAAAGGTGGCGAGCATGGCACCAGGTCAAGTACAACAATTCATGGAGCATATGATTAAAGCTCGAGCAGTTATGCAGTGGTTGAATGTTAAAATAATAAAGTAAAAAAAACATGCAGTAGAAGCGAAAGAAATTATTTCATCCCCGATGGACCGGCATAGGTTTCCATATGTGTTGGAAGCAGACCAAAATGGAAAAGCAAGGCAATTTTGGGAAAGAAGGCATGAACAAGAAAAGCGACAACAGGAAGGAAGAATAACATGCACACATGCATGGAAGACCTAACAACGGTAGGGTTAGGGTTTTGGTAATGTATGGTAATGGTCGAAGAGCCAGAAATGTATAAATAGAGATACCTAGGCCTCAGGGGAGAGACTAGTCATTATCATAGAGAGAATTATTATAGCAAGTCAATATGTAATATTTTGTTGTATTACCTACTTTTGTAAGTTGTTGAGCTAGAGAGGACAGAGGAGGGTAGATATTGAGGGTTAGATCACAAGCTAAGAAGCTTGGTGCGATCTAGTCCACCTCATATAGATCTTAGCCAACTAAGAAGAGTTGTAAGCGCACGACACTGTAATGAAGAAATACTATAATAAAAGAGCGAAGAGCCATATCTTAGTGGACGTAGCCCAGGAGGGGGTGAACCACAGTAACATCTGTGCTATGTGATTGAATGCATGTGTGTCTTTAATTTCTTTCAGTAGATATGGATAAGTTAAATGAATGAGTTAGTATATTTCTACATAAATCATGATAACAATATACAACATTAATGGGTTATAGTAGCACTCTTAATACACAGTTATCAGACCTCTCACTTAATCCTAGGTTGTAAACACATGAGTATTGTAGCCACCCATTAAGACTATCTCGGGTGAGACGGCGCAGTGCACTTTGTGCGCTGCGTTGCCTTCTGGTTTACTAGGAGGGTCGATAGTTTTAGAGGCTTTGTTGGAATCCCGAACAGACATGAACCCTGGGTCAATAAACTCAGACATGATATGTAAGTAAATTAACCAACACATGGTTTTGTTGTTGTTGGCAGCAACAAGAGAGCATTGAGTAGATGCGAAGGGGTGGAGCAAACAAATATTAAAGCAGAAAAGAAAGCAATGAGCTACTAGAAGGGGATGTTGATACCGTGGAATCCCACAAAAGCAGAGATCAGAAGTTGGCTATGAACAAAAGAGATAGAGTTCGCACAAAAAGACAATAAAAAACCTAGAGTAACACTCCCTAAATATATTTAGAAATACGTGTTTACGGATTTGCAAGTCTTTTTCTGTGATTTTCCACACTTATTGCAGGAATGGATGCTAAGGTTGAAGGATAACCATGCAACGAACTGGATCTGACATTTAGAGTGGACCCCAGTACAGATCGAGCAGTTATAGCAGGTGAACAACAAATTCACCCATGCAATAGATTTTTGGCTCGACAGTATTGTAGCAGGCTTTATAAAAGAGTTTGCAGTAGATACAACGAAGTCGTACAACACAGCGAAGCAAGAGTTTCCATGAGGACCTCGAGGAAGGTACATTAGATCACTATATACATCTATTAAGATACTATTATATAACAAAGGTGTAATGATTATGGAGTCAGACAACTAAACTTCCCTGCATGCATGGGGGAAGGGGGGAAGTACTGGAAAAAAAAAAGAGAAATGGAAGGAGGAACCCTTGGGCCCAATCATGATGGATGACGACCAGATCAAGTGGATCATGGCGACAACTGTAAATACACATAGTGGAGTACCTTACCAATAAAAGGTGAATACTAAGAAGAGATTCGTAGCCGCAAGGGAAGGCTTTGCGAGTGATGAGGAAGGGGTAGAGGATCTCCAAGTTGTGGAGCAGATTGAGGAAATCCTGCACACAACATATGAGAGGAAGATGAGAGGTCTAAGAACGGGAAGAGAAGGCAACAATCCTATCCATATTAATGTCAGTGTGGAACCCATAAACCCATGTGCGACTAATACACCAAAGAGGACACCACCGTTTAGACAACCAAATTTTCGAAGAAGTCAGACAACATGAAGTACATCTACACAAGGAACAACAACTGGAGGATGTAATTCAGGCAGCACTAGTCAAGTATCTACACTGCGCGAGGTAGTAGTTCAACATTCAAAATGGCAAGACACGATCCCACCATTAGGTTACTGGAATTCAAAGGAGAGGCGTCAGAGGACCTGGAAAAACATTTGTTCATCTGTGAGAAGATTTGGGAAGAAAAACAGATCATAGACGAAGATACAAAACTGACACAACTAGCGATTACACTAAGGGATCATGCACTGGACTGGTACATGAGTTTAGCTACAAACAATCCACCAGGGATAACCAAAACAATAGTAGATATCAAGAAATTTCTAATAAACGAGTTCCAAAAGCCGAGTTCAGAGGATTAGTACATGAACGAAATGATCGAAATTAGACAGAAACTAGGAGAATCCATATGGGAGACTGACCAAAGATTCAAGCAAATGAAGGGAAAGTTGAAATATCTCATGACTGATATGCAACATAGGCACCTATTCGTCAATTCACTGTTACCACACTTAAAATATTCATTGTGACAACATAAGTTTCAGACGCAGGTAGAGGCTCTGCAGGCAACCCTGCAACTGGAAGAAAACCAGTATCAGCAGACGGACCCAGCTATCAAAGAATTGAAGGAGGATTTGAAGAACTTAACATTTCAGCTAAACCAGAATAAGAGTAAGGACAAACGAGAAGTCGTTTGGTGCACTACATGCAGGATGAAAGGACACCACAAGAATGACTGTCCAACACTTGCGCATTATATGACAACATGAATGCCAAATCCATTACCAATAGGAGGACTATGGTGCGAAATCTACAAGAAACCAGGTCACAATCCATATCACCGCTCAATGATGCAGAAATACTAGACAACCCCAAAGAGTTCATATTGTAACTTTTGCAAGTTAGTGGGCCATGATGACAAAGATTGTAGAACTATGGAATTGATGCGATAAAGGACATCAGATGCATATAGAGTGCAGGTAGAAATGATGACTGGGCAAGCCACACCATAGTTTATTCAGGTTCCAGCTCCATACAACATTGTGCACCAGTAGTATAATACTGTGTAACAACCATATAATATCGCGCAACCACAGTACAACACAACACAACCTCAGTACAATACCGCGTAGTACAATAAGGCACCTCAGCATAATGCATTGAGAGGAGATCGAGCAGGCTACAGAGGTGGAGGATGAGCGAGAGGAGGATTTGGACGAGGTAGAAGACCAATGGTATGTCATAATTTTCAACAACTAAGACATTATGCAAGGGAATGTTCGCTTCCACCAACAACTTGTATGTATTATCACGCATCAAACCATGATACAGAAGAATGTCCGACACTATTAGTCAATATTCAAGAAAAGAGGAACTAGAACAACCAGAACGTTTAGTGGATTTCAGTCGAAGTGAGGGACAAAGGATGAAACATCAACATAGTTACTCGCGAAGGAGCTAAAATAGGAAACGACGCAATCCGATAAGAGCCAGGGCAACACCAGTGGGTGAAGAAGAACATCGAACCATGAAGCAGTTTGACGCGTAGAATGAGAAGGAGATATTTAAGCAGACAAGACAAGAATTTCAGTAGGAATACATGGCATCGACTTCAACTGCACAACAAAGCAAGGAAGCATCGGAGTACGAGATGCCTCCATTATTGGATCATACCAACGAAATGCAACCCATGGGACAAGTAAGTACAACCAAAGGCTTTTTGAAATCATGTGTAAAAGTATTAAGTGATCCGTTATCTGTCAAAATATTGCAAAACATATTAGAAAGTTGTAGTATAGAGATGAAAGGAAACCGAGAACAAAAAACAACCAATCACCTACACACAAGGAGAAGAATGAGTAGGGAGTTCAGACAGAATGCCAATATTAGAGATTTCAACATGGGAGATATCATACTGGATCTAGGATCTGAAGTGAATGTATTACCAAAGAAGACATGGAAATGCATGGGAGAGACCACATTAGGATACTCACATGTTCAACTAAAATTAGCAAACCAACACAGAGTCCTACCAATCGATAGACTGAAAGGAGTGACAGTAGACCTTGATGGAGTGCGCACTAAATCAGACTTTGAAGTGATTGAAATAGTGGACGACACAACACCATATACAATGTTGCTTGGGTTGGATTGGGCATTTGACAACCAGTCCATAATAAATCTGAAGACAAGAAAAATGACATTTGAGTTAGGGGAATACATGGTCATCGCACCATTAGACCCATTAGAAGGGGAAAGGTTTGTAGAACCTACTTTCTTAGACTTAGAGGAAATCAACCATTTGTACATAACGACTACGCATGATGAGGATTACGTAAACCCAACTGTAGATGTGATACTCATTTGGCAGAGCCTTACTTCATGTGCAACAGAATTAGATACCGGTTTAGAGAATTGGCAACAAAGGCTACACGAAGTTTCCACGAGAAGATGTGCACGAATAGACTGCGCAGTAAGATGGGTAGGCACAGAGATAAGGGAACCACCCAGTTTCCATGGAATAAATGATTTGGAAACATTATTGGCATAGTATGAAGATGTAGTTTTAGAGAATCAGAGTCTGTTAGCACTTGATATAGAACTTAAGGCCACACCTACAAGATGGTGGGGTGCACACAAAGAGACAATCACAGATTGGTACCAATGTAAATGGTTATTGCGCATAAGGTTCAGTGCAAAACAACAAAATAACACAAAACATAAGTATGATGAACAGGGGGCACCAACAAAACACTTGGAGAAGTGTAGAACGTTGTGGAAAATGACACACCCAAAGGAATGGCCTCATCATTTCATACACACTCTAGAGGGCATACCAGGGAATTGGTATACAGACCAGGAACTATGCAAAGGAACTGCGACCTGGACAACATTGCAACAAAATTTTACAGTCATTTTCTCATTCGAGCATGAGAACCCCAACATAGATGCAACTCTTAAATAGATAAGAGGAGTGATATTCATCAAAGAACCATAAGTCAAACTCATAGAAAAAGAACAATAGTGGAACAAATGGATAGTCAAAGAACTGTTGTCATGTTACCATGTGCAAGAGGAAGCACCAGATGAAGATGATCCACACGATATTCTGATCAAAGAAGAAGAAGGCAAAAGAGAAGAGGAGGGTCCACCCATGAATCAGAATTCATTGTCACACCGATCAAAGTAAAGAAAGTCAACATTGGGACAACTGAGAACCCCAAAATGGCCAACATTGGATATTACTGGGATGAGCAGACAATAGAAAGCATAACATAGTTGTTGCACAAGTACAGTGACCTGTTTCCCACAAAATTTATAGAGATGAAGGGTATAGCAGGAGAACTAGGAGATATGAAGATACTACTCAGACCTAAAGCGAGACCGATCAGAAAATGACCATATAGACTGAATCCAATATATAAGAAAAAAGTCAAAGATGAGATCGACAGGATGCTCGAAGCCAAAATCGTAGTACCAGTCGAAGATTTAGAATGGATAAGCTCGATGATAGTTCCGAAAACAAAAAAAGGAGGGATAAGGATATGCGTCGACTTGAGGAAGTTGAACGATGCATGCCTACATGACCCGTTCCCTACACCTTTCACAGATGAAGTCTTAGAGAACGTAGGTGGACATGAAGCTTACTCATTCAGTGATGGATTCTCATGCTACCATAAAATCAAGATAGCACATGAATACATATACAAGACCACGTTTGCGACATAATGGGGATCCTACTAGTACACAATCATGCCATTTGGACAAAACAATGCACCAACAATATTTTCTAGAGTAGTCATCGCCGTGTTTAAGGAATTCATCCACCAGTTTCTCGAGGTATACCTGGACGATTGGAAAGTCTATAGTTTATTGAAAGACCATGTAGAAGTCTTACGACTAATGTTAGAAAGATGTAGGCAGTGTCAGATATCATTAAACATAAATAAATGCATATTCGGAACATCGCTTGGGATACTATTGGGCCATATAGTATGCAAACAAGGTTTATTAGTAAATCCTGCAAAGATTGTAGTAATTGTTAACTTACCACCATAAAAATATCCCGTCAGCTAAGAGTGACATTAGGGCACACATGGTACTATAGAGAGTTTATCAAAGGATACGCATAGATTACCGCGCCAATGGAAAAATTGTTAAGAAAAGATATAAAGTTTTAGTGGAATGACGATTGCCAACATGGTCTGGATGCGCTGAAAGAAAAAATGTTCACCGCGCCAATACTAGTATTTCTAGATTGGGAAAATACATTTCACATACATGTAGATGCATCATCCATAACACTTGGAGATATCTTGGCGTATCCAGGAGAGGAAGACTTGGATCACCCTATAGAATTTGTATCAGAATTAGAATAGAACTATAATACTACAGAGAGGGAAGGCATAGCTATGGTCTACGCACTGCATAAGTTTAGACATTACTTATTGGGAAAACACTTTAAGATGTTCACAGATCACTCAACCCTTAAATACCTAGTCAACAAGCCAATGTTGGGGGGGAGAATCTTTTGATGGTTACTACTATTTCAAGAATTTGACTTTGAAGTAATAGTCAAGCCAGGAAAATTGAATGCGGGACCTGACCACCTATCAAGGGTCACAAATGGAGAAGAAACTACAAACTTAGAGGACAACTTTCCAGATGCACAATTATTTTCAGTCCAGATCGCTGATGAATACTTTGCAGATATCATTCAGTACTTGAGCACAGGTACTATGCCGCAGGAATACAACACCGCGTAGAAGAAAAACCTGGTAGTTGGGGCTACAGACTATCAACTGATCATAGGACACTTATAAAAAATGGGCGCAGATAGCATTTTGTGGAGATATGTGTTAGAATTGAAGTAATAGTCAAGCCAAGAAAATTGAATGTAGGACCTGACCACCTATCAAGGGTCACAAATGGAGAAGAAACTATGAACTTAGAGGACAACCTTCCAGATGCACAATTATTTTCAGTCCAGATCGCTGATGAATACTTTGCAGATATCATTCAGTACTTGAGAACAGGTACTGCACCATAGGAATACAACACCGTGCAGAAGAAAAACCTGGTAGTCCGAGCTGCAGACTATCAACTGATCGTAGGACACTTATAAAAAATGGGCACAGATAGCATTTTGTGGAGATATGTGTTAGAACATGAAAGACCAAGAGTTTTAATAGAATCCCATGAGGGATTAGTAGGAGGACATTACGCAGGCAAAGCTACCGTGCATAAGGTATTGTGTGCAAGACTATGGTGGTCGACCATTCACCGAGACTTGAAGAAGTACTGTCAAAGATGTGATGTCTATCAAAGGGTAGGTAAACCCAACAGAAGGGATGAGATGCCATTATGACCACATGTAACATTTCATGCATTCAATAAGTGGGAAATAGAATTTGTGGGACCAATCAACCCACCAACAAAAAGAACATGAGCTAGGTACATTATCACTGCGACATAATACCTAACAAGATGGACAGAAGCAAAACTAGTGAAGGATTGCAGCGCATAGACAAAAACACACTTCCTATTCGAACAAGTAATCAATTGATTTGGGTAGCCACGAGTTTTGATGAGTGATCAAGGCACACACTTCATAAACAACACTATCAACTCTATCACTGAAGAGTTTTATGTCCATCATCAGAAGAGCACACCATATCACCCACAGGAAAATGACACAATAGAGGCATTTACAAAAATCCTTGAGAATGCACTGACGAATATCTGTAATGTCAACATGGATGATTGGGACCTCAAAATACTAGTAGTATTGTGGGTCTACAAGTCTATGTGCAAAAATTTGACAGGGCACATGCCATTTAAACTGGTATATGTCCAAGAAGCAGTAGTGCCATTGGAATTTCTGGTACCCGGTTTGCACATAGCAACAATTACACACATGACAGAACGAGGCGCATTACAGGAGTGACTAAACCAGTTGATGACCATGAAGGAAGATCAGATCTTAGCAGGGTTCCACCAACAAGTTCAAAAAGCAAGGGACAAAGCTTGGCATGATAGACACATCAAGAAGAAAACCTTCAAAGAAGGAGATCTAGTATTGATGTATGGCAACAAATCATTTCTACACCCAGGAAAGCTCAGAATGCACTGGTTAGGACCGTATGAAGTAAAAATTGTCACAGATGGAGGAGTTGTACAATTGAAAGACTTATCAGGCATAGAACTCAGAGGGATGATCAACAAGAGCCGAATGAATCTGTACAAGGACAGTTGACCACCCACAAATTGAAAGTCACCGCGGAGTAATGTATATATATATATATATATATATATATATATCAAACAATACCAATAGAGGCACAGTGTGTCGGAAGAAGGATAGTTCCTCAAGTAGATCGGGGAAGCATGGATAATGGGCAACAACATGGGAACATGACCATCAACATCACAGACAGGAGAAAGACCAGAAGAAGGAGAGAAAGATGCAATCCATACAATACCATAGACGAATGAAACATTCCACATTACACCCAGTATGTTGTGCATGGACGAGATCATGGGGCAGACACCCCTAAAGAACTTATCCCAAATCCAACTAGTATTGCCACAGATACCATCCAAATCTCTACACAAGTTGTAGGTTAGCGTTACCCAAGAGGTATAGTCTCATGCACACATAGAATTAGCCGAATTACAACATGAAACAGAGAAGCGGGATGCGCTGGAAATAATATGTGAGCAGACTAAGCTCGAGACCCAAGAGAAGAGGGAGCACGTGAGTGGATTGGAACGAAAAGTGGCAGGAACTTATGAGAAGATTCCAAAGACTGCGCAGAGTGCCGAACCCATAGCAATAGAAAAAAATGATCATATTGCGCAGACAATCGATCAATATCAGAAGGAGATCGAGAATCTTCATGAGAAACTCACACCCATCACTCCACCAGCAGTAAAGGAGCAAAGGAAGAAAGAGGCAACATAGAAACTACAAAAGATAGAGCAACAGGTCAACACAAAAACCGACTTGTTTGATAAAGCAACACAAATTTGGACAAAGTTAGAGGAGGATCAACAAGTCTAAAAGTGGGACAAGGAAGAAGAAAGGATAAGCGAAACTATCCAATACCTCACGCAGAGGCAGAAGACGATGCCCATCACAGAGCACGTCAAAGGGGCGCAGGATATGAAGAAACTGCAGACAGAACTCACCACTGCGCAAACACTGAAAAAGGAGCGTCAAGATCAAATGGAACCACTTCAAGAGTGAGTAGCAGAAGTCCTTGCACAGGTAGAGGAAGCTAAAACACAGATAGCACATACCTAGATAGAGTGCATAGGATTGATCAGTGACAAAATTGCAGTCCAAATAGTAGACACACTCAAGGAGAAGACCGCGCAGGTGCAAACACAAGCAATAGAGCTCAAGGAAAATTTCCAGGCAATCACCAAGGAGATCGAAGAAGTGCAAAAAGGTTAGGTGGCTTGAGATGAGCCACATGTCAGTGTTGGGAGCCTGTTGAAAGTAGACCAAAGTAGGAAAGCAAGGCGATTTTGGGGAAGAAGGCATGCACGAGGAAAGCGACAACTGGAAGGAAGAACAACACGAACACATGCATGGAAGACATAACGACGGTAGGGTTAGGGTTTTGGTAATGTATTGTA
>SNQJ01S0182273.1:0-12306 GCA_010110895.2 Picea sitchensis | reverse complement strand
GTTGATTTTGAGGTTTTGGTTTTAATGGTACCAAGTGATAAAAATATGATTTCAAATGATCTCAAATTTTAACGTTTTGAAAAGAAAAGAAAATTCAAAAACATCTTTTTTTTAGGTGTTGATTTTAAGGTTTTTCTGAGCTACTGTCTGAGTTTTGAAGGCCATGTTTGAAAAATGTTGTAATTTTGACCCCGTTTAAAAAAATGGTGCTACTGGTAGCACCACTTTTTGATTTTGGGGTTGATTTTGATGTTTTTTACGCAAAAATATGGATTGTTTGGGTCAGAGTTCTCATTTTGAGGTCACAATTCTCATTAAGTCAGTAACTATGTTTTTTTATGGATGACTTTTCTAGATATAACTAGATCGATATTTTACATGCTGATCAACATAAAACAACCTTCACCTGCCCATGGGGGAATTTTTCCTATCAGAAATTACCTTTTGGCCTTAAAAATGCTGGAGCCACGTTTCAACGGGCTATGTCGTATGATTTCCACAACATCAAACATATTGTTGAACCCTATCTTGATGACTTGCTAGCGCACTCGGCTCGTCGACAAGATCATATTGGTCATCTAAGGGAAATCTTTCTTAGATGTAGGTATTACAACATACGTTTGAACCCCCATAAATTCATTTTCATTGTTGAATCAAGGAGACTCCTCGGCTTTGTAGTGTCCAAAGATGGGATTAGGGTGGATCCCTTAAAATTCAAAGCTATTCTCACTTTAACTCCTCCCAAAAATACTACCCAACTGCAAAGTTTGCAAGGGAAGGCAAACTTTCTCCACCATTTTATATGCAATTATGCCGAAATTACTAAAGTATTCATGAGATTGTTGTAGAACGATGCCCCTTTTATCTGGGATGCAACTACAAAACTATCATTTGATGATCTCAAGCATGCTTTAACGAATACACTACTGTTACATCCCCCAAACTATGTGAAAGATTACATAATTTATTTGGTTGCCTCTGCTTCCACTATAGCTATGGTGTTAGTACAAGAAGATGATGACAATGCCAAACATGTGATCTACTGTTTAAGTAAGAGCATTTTAGGTCCTGAACTCCATTATTCACATGTTGAAAAGTTGTCTTTGGCAGCAGTCATTGTTGTCCAAAGGTTTCATCACTATATTTTTCTTCGCACTACCACGCTCATTGCTGACTCGAACCCCATGTATCACATATTGACTCGTCAAGTAATTGGGGGAAAATATTCCAAATGGATCGTCATTCTCCAAGAATTCGATCTTGAGTTTTCCAAATCCAAAGCTAAGAAATCGTTGGTTTTTGTGGAATTAATTTGCATCTTCCCCATACCGATGAGAATACTAAGCCTAGTGATTCCCTTCCCAATGAATCACTGTTCCTCATTAGCACGTCTAATCCGTGGTATGGAGACATTCTTCTCTATCTCCAAACGCAACACTTACAGCCAGACATTTCACGTGATGAATGACGTTGCATTAGACACCATTCAAAGCACTACCTTATCATTGGCGACACTTTGTATCGTCGAGGTATTGACATTGTTCTACAACGTTGCTTAACCCATGAAAAGGCTGAACAAGTTTTAAATGACTGTCACCTTGGAGCTTGTGGTGGTCATATTTCTGGGATGGCTACAACCCAAAACATCTTACGTGCTGGTTATTTTTGGACTTCCATATTTAAACATTCCATTGAGGCCGTTAAAAAATGCCCACCCTCTTAGATCTTTCAGAAGAAATCACTTACCCACCCAAATCCACTCCATCCAATTGTCACCATCAACCCCTTTGCAAAATGGGGTATCGATTTCATGCAATGTAATCCTACCTCAGTCGAGGGGCACAGTTATATTATCGTCGCCGTCGATTATTTCACTAAATGGGCTAAGGCTATGCCTACATTTCTTAACGATGGACGAACTACAACACTTTTCATGTTTAATCACATCATCGCTTGCTTTGGATTCCTAGAAGCTATTATAACCGATCATGGATCCCATTTCCAAAACCATATGATTGGTAAATTGCGCACCAAATTGGGTTTTCATCATGAAAATTCATCCCCTTACTATCCTCAAAAAAATGGACTAGTTGAAGCCATCAACAAAGTCTTAAAAAATATGCTTCAACGCATGGTGGGGGTGAACAAAACCTCTTGGCATTTGTAGCTCTTCTCCACACTCAGGGCTTATCGAATTTTAGTTAAAACTGTCATTGGATTTACACCCTTCCATTTGGTATACGGGTTGGAAGAAGTATTGTTGATTGGATGCGAGAGTTCCTCCTTGAAACTCTCCATAGAACTCCTACCCCATACTTCTGTCGAAAAAAGAGTGATTTTTATATCTAACGAAGTTGGATGAAACCCTTCGCGATGTTTCTCTCATCAAAAAGACATATCAAAAACACATCAAGACTCAATACGATAAGTCGGTTCAACCTCGCACTTTCGCAGAAGGAGATCTGGTCCTGGTCTATGACCAAGATAATGACAAACTTGGTGTAGGTAAGTTAGAACCTATGTGGCACGGGGCATACATCGTGAAGCATGTGCTACAAAGATATGTCTACGAGTTAGTGGATTACAATGGATTATCTCTCGGTGAGCCTCGAAATGGGCTTTACCTAAATAAGTACTATGCATAGAATATCTCACATGTGTGCTTTGTACATTATTGTACCATATGTTTTTGGTTTGGTGTGTCTTTTCTTTTGCGTGAACACGTTTTTCCCCATTCTTTAAAGATGCTTATACTTTGCTTTGTTCTTGAATGCACATATGCCATCATCCTTTCCTATCTAGTTTGGATTCACAGATGGCACTAGTTGGCATACCTAGAATATTGCTTCTGCAGCTTGGGTCATCTACCACTCTAATGAGTTAGTGAGTTCAGGAGGAATTTGCCTCGGATCTGCAACCAATAATGTTGCATAATATCATGTCGTCATTGGAATTTTAACCAAAGCTTCTTCTTTAGGTATATCTCAATTGATTATCAACCTTGATTCTCAACTCGTGGTCCATCAACTAAACTGTGAATACGATGTTCGTAATCCAGTTTTGCTACGTCTCCATCTAAGGGTTTGTCATCTCGAAAGATCTTTTGAATTTTTAGAATATAGACATATATCGAGGGAACTTAATACAACTACAGATTCATTAGCAAATTATATGTTGGATTGGTACATTACACATAGATAAGAATTCATAACATAAAGCATGTAAATAAAAACATCACATCATTTGAAAAACATAAGTAGCCACAACAAAACTCATATATATATATGCCTGTATATAAAGTAGAAAAAGTGTGTCAAAATACATCATCCAAAGGTACATAGAATGAAAAAAATGTGGGCCATTATGCCCATGATATCATCATAAAATACTAATGTGTCAGGAGACTCTACTCGTCATCCTGCACTACATTGTGCTCAACATAACACACAACCGCTATGGCCACTCATCACAACAGATGACTAAGGCCTTCAGGCACACCCACCATATGTCTATGAATATGTAAGAGTACATCTCGTATCCTCATGGAAGGAACTCCCTGTTGAGCACTCAACACACCCTAAAAGCCTTATGAAATTTTATCACTTTTTGGGTACCACTTGTTTTCTTTTACTTTCTGAATTGAGTTCACTATGGGGGGGATGGTTTATTTTTCTTTCATTACTCTTATCGATCAAGTCGAATTTGTTTGAACTTGTTAAAAGAAACCTTGTGTCTAAATAACTTGGCATTCTAACTAAGAATCCGCAACTAACATTGCGACTAACATGCTTGCGTTCGGCGTCGACAAAATTCAAGCAGATGAAGTGGATATACAGTTACACTAATCGTCGATGCACCATTGACATCGATAGAAGGAAGAGTTGGTTTGCGTGGGTTATTCACCACAAAGATTCAAGAGATAGTTGATCCCCATCGGCGTCGGCAAAGTACGGGAGAGATAGACATTGAAAAAATCCATAAAAACCACCGATAGTTGATGATCGATGCGCTTGCTCGGGGTCGGGGAAATCTAAAAAGGGATTAAACAATTGATTTTTTCTGCGATAAACATATCCCGATCTTCGACCCCCGATACACTTTCGACATCGGGATTATTTCAAGAGAGTCAATCCAGGAGCATTTGGGTAGGTTTATCGCCGATTACCGATCTTTGATACTTTTGGGCGTTGACAAGATAGGATTAGGTTTTAGAACATTTAGCTTAAGAAATGTCCCGATTCCGAATAACACAGGTAAATGAAGACACCGGTCTCGAGTGCCACGTGTCTTTGTCGCATTGGGACGTCATACGACCTAGTTTTGTCTCAAGTCATCTTAAGGTTCCCCATGTCCTAGTCACACCTCCAAGTTAGCCTTGCCATCTCAAATCTGTATGGAAAGATCATTCGATGTTAGAGCTTTTGCAAGGAGATATTAATTAAAAGTTTTCAAAGAGAAACCTCGACCCCTGACTCACCAACTGGACTAGCAAAACGATGGAATATTTTCGGCATGAGATATGATCGGATTTTGGCATTTAATAGACTAGTTAATGCTTCATCCCACATATGTTGCTACCCCGTACGCCAATTGAATAACAATGATTTGAAATCACCGATAGGCCACGTTACAACCTGTGCCCACGTCGTCAACCTACGATCAAATTTAATTTTAAAGGTATTTGAATATCTGGCGGCATATTTTATAGAACTACACTCATAACCCGAATTGAATGGCTGATGCGCCAAGGTAAGTTCATCCATGTTTAAATATCTAGAACGAATTTGAACACTTTCATTCTATGCACAAGTTTGAATTCCAGAGCATCCGAAGAAGAAAAGAAAGCGTCTCAAGACTGTGCTAATCCTCAGATTATAACTAGGTTAAACAAGCAGCAAAGGTATGTGTTCAAGTTTGTCAATTCGATGGTCGTGATTTGTTATATATGCATCTGATTTCATGCACAGTCTCTTACTATGTTCTAGCTGCATGGAAAATGCTTCCGAGAAAGCCAACCACCAGACGCTCACTCAGAGAACCTAATAAAAAGGAAGCAGAAACAGGTGAAAGTTCTTCTCCTAGTACTGCAAGGCAGTTGGAGTACGCTCCCAGGGTAGAGTCGGTCGTAAAAACCTCAACGAAGAAATATTTTTTTCAACCTCTGGTCTTCGATGATACAGAAGAAAACACTAGATCCAAATTAATGCTCCCACAGTGAGGAGACCTATTCAACAGAATCAACCGGGAGGAGTACCCGCAATGTATCCCACACAATGACCCAAATGTTAGGGTGCTTGATGACCAGGTGTTTCCAAATATCCGACGATCATACTTACACATGGTAGCCTGTAGAACTCCGATTTTCCCATGCATTGAGGTCTTGAAGTGGTTAATCGATCATACGAACACCATAAATGCTTGATCAACGATGAGAATGGCGGGTGTGTCAGAGTCTTCCTCCTGAAAGAAGTCCATAAGTACTACAAAATCAGGGACCCAGAGGAGCAACTAAACACAAACTTCGTTGTGAATTTCTACAAATTCCACAACACCATCCGGTTGATGGGCTCATGGTGGAAGGAGGACAAGAAGTTTACAAATCCGAGCAATGGCTGGTATGGGACAATCAACTTGAGGGAACCATACATCTACTTGATGGCTCTCATCTGCCGATTGTATGGAGAGAAGGACTGCTCTAAGTTTTTGGAAGCATGGATGCCCCTGACATACATGATGGTGATCTCTGGGAGCAACTTCAACTGGGGAGAAATAATTTCCAAGCAATTGAGAATAAATGTACAATAGGCTCAGACGCTGAAATAAGGGGAAGAACCCACTTTCCACATGGCCTCGTACCTACTCGACGTTATCTGTGAGAGAAATGTCTTTGTCGGAATGAATTTAATATGGCATGTTGCAGTGCTCCCTGTTCATGTTTACTTCAAAATACTATTGGAGAACAAGTACAAAAAATCCTACGCCCTTATTTGCGATGAATTCATTGACCAAATTTATTTTATTGTATTTAAAAAGGAATGCGCAAGACTATCTGCAGCAACCAAGAAAATGGTAGCAAAGGTAGGCCACTAGTATTTAGATGAACACACAACCTATATCAGGGTGTTTAGTGCCACAAAAGCACTGCATATACTCCCTTCTCACGTCCTAGACTGGCTCATTGTGGGAGAAATCTGCTATTAGACTATCCTACAAGGCTATAACGCCATGCTAGTCAAAGACATGAAGCGAGCTTTCATACCCTACGACTTCCATGTGGGGTTTTATTTGGTAAAAGACACTACTCAAGCCAAACAAGAAGGGCTGAGCCAACTTGAATTCAAGTTTCCGACAGGACGATTTCGCAAGCACGACCCTAAAGGCCTGGTCCCCTAGCATGCTTCAAAGGTATCATCTCGTTGGCCATATGCGCTTGACAAATTTGAGGGTGAAATTTTCACAGAATGCGCTCAAGACTAGGAGGAGGTAGTACAAAGGATGGCCAAACTGAACATGACCAGGTTCAAGGATATGAGCATGGGCGAGCAATTAGAGACAATAGATCAATCAGCTCAAGAGGCTCTCAGAGTTAGAGAAGAAGTCCGAGCATCAGAGACTACAGAGGCTCAAAGAAGAGGATTTCTCTTGCTAGAAGGGGTGCAAAGAATCATTGATCAGTTATAGAACGACTCAGATCTCGTAGAGATGTCAAGGATCCTTGTTGACGACCCAATAGCAAGCAGAGGAGATCCAAGTGGCTTAGAGCCAATACAACTTGAAGAAATCACTGGGCCATAAAAACCTGAATTTCCATCACCATAGATCAGATCATCTGGGGGAACTTCAACCCAACCTGAGATATCAAGGACACCAGGTAGGACAAGTATAACAAACCCCTTGTTTGACTTAATAACCATATATGATGATGAGGAGAGTTTAGAGGTTTCCCTGGTGACTCCAGTATAGATTACAAAGGAAAAGGAACCTGAGAAAGCATCTACCCCGGGTCTTGATGCTCTAATTGAAAACCTTCCACAGAGTGACCATGAGGTTGAAAGTGTCTTAGAGAGTAAGCTACTTGAATTGCCAGGAACCCCAATGGACAACTCGAGGGATGAGCTGGGATCAGGTGGTCATAAAGAGGAATTTCCACAATAAGAAATCGTCACATCGACAACCGATTACCAAGTAAGTACTGAACCTATCCCTGACTCTTTAACTTTGGCCGATACCTCACCAGTCGATGCACAACAAATGAAGGTCGAGCCATCAGAACATATAGAATAAATTCATCAACCAATCTTGGAACATATACATATAGTTGGGAGCCTGGGAGATACTCTAACCTGGAGAGAACAACAAATCCCCGAACATGTTGATGAGGTCGCTGACATACAAGCGATCACCTATGACAGAAAAAGAAAATCCATCATGAAGAGGACCACAAAGAAGAGAAGGCTCACTCTAGATAGCTCTATTATCATCACTGCAGAGGAGAAGCTTCTCAGCACTGAACACGCCAAGACATCCGAGCTTATGGGTGCAGGGATGGCTATTATGGATTCCACATTGGATAGAGCAAGGAGGGATGAAAAGGAGTTGGATACCATGCGAAAGGAGTTGTAACATCTATGCCATTTGGTGAAATACTATCAAGACTCAATGCAAGCCACGATGTTCCTGAGGAGTGAGTTACAGGATGCTTATACAAAATTCACAAGTGAACGACACCTTTTCATTGCAGGCATAGCCGATTTCTAAGAGGAGACCCTTATGGCGCTAACAACCTGCAAGAATGTGGAGAGGTGGTATGAAAAGTCTCATCAAGCGGTAGAAAGGATTGAGTACATCAGCATAGTACAAAAGGGATGAGACATTGAAAAGCACGGTATTCGGGTGCTAAGGGATAACAACATAGATCGGATCAGGAAAGCGGCCGAATATTGGGTGAAAATGGCCTAGGAACTTCAGCGAGAGATTCAGGAGAAGTGGGTCGAGTGCAAAAAGAGTTGGGAAAAAATTAATCGGGAGATGAAAGGCATCGAACTCCCAGAATTCAGCTCATCCAAAGACTTTGTTGACCTGCATGACATAGTCAAGCTACATGCAGAACAAGACTCGGCATGGACAACAGAGATCGCAAAGGTGGCGAGCATGGCACTGGGTCAAGTACAACAATTCATGGAGCATCTAATTAAAGCTCAAGCAGTTCTGCAGCGGTTGAATGTTAAAATAATCAAGTACAAAAAACATGTAGTAGAAGTGAAAGAATTTATTTCAACCCTGATGGACCGGCATAGGTTTTCGTATGTGTTGGAAGTAGACCAAAATGGAAAAGCAAGGCGATTTTGGAAAAGAAGGCATGCACAAGGATAGCGACAACAGGGAGGAAGAATAGCACACGTGCATGCATGGAAGACCTAACAATGGTAAGGTTAGGGTTTTGGTAATGTATGGTAATGGTCGAAGAGCCAGAAATGTATAAATAGAGATACCTAGGCCTTAGGGGAGATACTAGTCATTATCATAGAGAGAATTGTTATAGCAAGTCGATATGTAATATTTTGTTGTATTACCTACTTTTGTAAGCTGTTGAGCTAGAGAGGATGGAGGAGGGTAGATATTGAGGGTTAGATCGTAGGCTAAGGAGCATGGTGTGATCTAGTCCACCTCATATAGATCTTACCCAAATGAGAAGAGTTGTAAGCGCACGACACTGTAATGAAGAAATACTATAATAAAAGAGCGAAGAACCAGATCTTTGTGGACGTAGCCCAAGAGGGGGTGAACCACAGTAACATCTATGTTATGTGATTGAATGCATGTGTGTCTTTAATGTCTTTCAATAGATATGGATAAGTTAAATGAATGAGTTAGTATATTTCTGCATAAATCATGATAACAATATACTGCGTTAATGGGTTACAGTAGCACTCTTAATACACAGTTATTAGACCTCTCACTCAATCCTAGGCTGTAAGAACATGAGTATTGTAGCTACCCATTAAGACTATCTCAGGTGAGATGGCACAATGCACTTTGTGCGTTGCGTTGCCTTCTGGTTTACTAGGAGGGCCGATAGTTTTAGAGGCTTTGTTGGAAACCCGAACAGACATGAACCCTGGGTCAATAAATTCAGACAGGATACGTAAGTAACTTAACCAACACATGGTTCCATTTTCGTTGGCAGGAACAAGAGAGAATTGAGTAGATGTGAAGAGGTGGAGCAAACGAATATCAAAGTATAAAAGAAAGCAATGAGATACTAGAAGGGGATGTTGATACTGTGGAATCCCACAAAATAAGAGATCAGAAGTTGGATATGAACAAAAGAGATAGAGTTCGCACAAAAAGACAATAAAAACCCTAGAGTAACACTCCGTAAATATATTCAGAAATACGTGTTTACAGATTTGCATGAAGTCTTTTTTTGTGATTTTCCACACTTATTGCAGGAATGGATACTAAGGTTGAAGGATAAACATGCAACGAACCAGATCTGACAGTTAGAGTGGACCCCAGTATAGATCGAGCAGTTATAGCAGGTGAACAACAAATTCACCCACGCAGTAGATTTTTGGCTCGACAGTATTGTAGCAGGCTTTATAACAGAGTTTGCAGTAGATACAACGAAGTCGTACAACGCAGCGGAGCAAGAGTTTCTACGTGAACCTCGAGGAAGGTACATTAGATCGTTGTATATTTCTATTAAGATACTATTATATAACAAAGGTGTAATGATTATGGAGTCAGACAACTAAACTTCCCTGCATGCATGGGGGAAGGGGGGAAGTACTGACAGAAAAAGGAGAAATGGAAGGAGGAAATGATAAGGGAAAGGAGGAGGAACCCTTGGACCCAATCATGATGGATGATAGCCAAATCAAGAGGATCATGGCAACAACTGAAAAGACGCATAGCGGAGTACCCTACCAATACACGGTGAATACCAAGAAGAGATTCGTAGCCGCAAGGGAAGGCTTTGTGAGTGACGAGGAAGGGGTAGAGGATCTCCGGGTTGTGGAGCAGATTGAGGAAATCCCGCACGCAACATATGAGAGGAAGATGAGAGGTCCAAGAACGGGAAGAGAAGGCAACAATCCTATTCATATTAATGTCAATGTGGAACCCATAAACCCATGTGCGACTAATACAACAAAGAGGACACCACCGTTTAGACAACTGAATTTCAAAAGAAGTCAGACAACATGAAGTACATCTACACAAGGAACAACAACTGGAGGAGCTAGTTCAGGCAGCACTAGTCAAGTATCTACACTGCGTGGAGGTAGGAGTTCAACATTCAAAATGGAAGAACACGATCCCACCATCAGGTTACCAGAATTCAAAGGAGAGGCGTCAGAGGACCTGGAAAAACATTTGTTCATCTGTGAGAAGATTTGGGAAGAAAAACATATCACAGATGAAGATATTAAACTGACACAACTAGCGATTACACTAAGGGATCATGCACTGGACTGGTACATGAGTTTAGCTACAAACAATCCACTAGGGACAACCAAAACAATAGTAGATATCAAGAAACTGCTAATAAACAAGTTCCAAAAGCCGAGTTCAGAGGATCAGTACATGAACGAGATGGTCGATATTAGACAGAAACTAGGAGAATTGGTATGGGAGATTGACCAAAGATTCAAGCGAATGAAGGGAAAGTTGAAATATCTCATGACTGATATGCAACATAGGCACCTATTCATCAATTCACTACTACCACACTTAAAATATTCATTGCGACAACATAAGTTTCAGATGCAGGCAGAGGCTCTGCAGGCAGCCCTGCAACTGGAAGAAAATCAATATTAGCAGACAAACCCAACTATCAAAGAATTGAAGGAGGATTTGAAAAACTTAACATTTCAGCTAAACAAAAATAAGAGTAAGGACAAACGAGAAGTCATTTGGTGCACTACATGCAGAATGAAAGGACACCACAAGAATGAATGTCCAACACTTGCGAAGTATATGGCAACATGAATGCCAAATCCGTTACCAACAGGAGGACTATGGTGCGAAATCTGCAAGAAACCAGGTCACGATTCGTATCACTACTCAATGATGCATAAATATCAGACAACCCCAAAGAGTTCATATTGTAACTTTTGGAAGTCAGTGGGCCATGACGACAAAGATTGTAGAATTATGGAATTGATGCGATAAAAGGACATCAGATGCATATAGAGTGCAGTCAAAAATGATGACTGGGCAAGCCAGACCATAGTTTAATCAGGTTCCAACTCCATACAACACTGCGCACCAGCAGTATAATACTGCGTAACAACCATATAATATCGTGCAACCATAGTACAACACAACACAACCTCAGTACAATACCGCGTAGTACAATAAGGCTCCTCAGCATAACGCATCAAGAGGAGATCGAGCAGGCTACAGAGGTGGAGGACAAGCGAGAGGAGGTTTTGGACAAGGTAGAAGACCAATGGTATGTCACAATTTTCAACAACTAAGACATTATGCAAGGGAATGTTCACTTCCACCAACAACTTGTATGTATTATCGCGCATCAGACCATGATACAGAAGAATGTCTGACACTATTAGTCAAGATTCAAGAAAAGAAGAACCAAAAGAACCAGAACGTTTAGTGGATTTCAGCCGAAGCGAGGGATGAAGGATGAAACATCAACATAGTTACTCGCGAAGGAGCTAAAATAGGAAATGACGCAGTTCGATAAGAGCTAGGACAACACCAGTGGGTGAAGAAGAATATCGAACCATGAAGTAGTTCAACGCGTAGGATGAGAAGGATATATTTAAGCAGACAAGACAAGAATTTCAAAAAGAATACATGGCATCGACTTCAACTGCGCAACAAAGCAAGGAAGCATCGGAGTACGAGATGCCTCCATTATTGGATCATACCAATGAAATGCAACCCATGGGACAAGTAAGTACAATCAAAGGCTTTTTGAAATCATGTGTAAAAGTATTAAGTGATCCGTTATCTGTCAAAATATTGTGAAACATATTAGAAAGCTGTAGTATAGAGACGAAAGGAAACTGAGAACAAAAAACAGCCAATCACCTACACACAAGGAGAAGAACGAGTAGGGAGTTCAGACTGAATGCCAATATCAGAGATTTCAACATGGGAGATATCATACTGGATCTAGGATATGAAGTGAATGTATTACCAAAGAAGACATGGCAATGCATGGGAGAGACCACATTAGGATACTCACATGTTCAACTGAAATTAGCAAACCAACACAGAGTCCTACCAGTCGGTAGACTGAAAGGAGTGACAGTAGACCTTGATGGAGTGCACACT
>SNQJ01S0182272.1:0-15773 GCA_010110895.2 Picea sitchensis | reverse complement strand
ATTGCTTCCACCCCATGCCTTATCCTCTTGCGAGGTTGCGTGTGGCGTGATTTCCCTCGCGCTGGTTAGTCATGATGGCTCTATGGATGGGCGGTTCACCTCCCCATCCCTCATTAATTCCCGAGGATCCATCAACCTGCCAGCCTGCGAGACATTTAATTCGGGGCCAACGAGCCGCTTTTGGTTCTCTAGGCCAGTGAAGTCCAAATACGGTATTAATTCCCGATGGAAGTTAACGCCACCTTTCCAGGTGCCTTCCACCGCCATCGTGGTCTCTTTTTCTGCACATCCCCTCTTAGTAGTCCTGCAATATAAATTCATAATGTTATTCACATTCATTGACCTTTTCCATAAGGTCCATTCACATCACATATTCGTATTCATGAGTTTTCCACAGTTCTGGCCAGTCCAGTTATTTTTACAAATTGGGGGAAACAGGGTGTTACACAAGTGAAATATGATCATCCAATCACTATTAACTGTGACAACACCAGTGCCATAAATATTTCTAAGAATCCTTTTATGCATTCTAAAACCAAGCATATTCCAATTAAATACCATTTTATGAGAGATTAGGTTTCTCAAAAGGTAGTTAAAGTGGAATATATTGATACTAAAGAGAAAATTGCAAACATATTCACAAAACCTCTACCAAGAAGTACCTTTGAAAATCTTAGACATAAATTGGGTGTAATTCCCATACCTCATTACAAACTACAAAATCCGAAAAAGGAGCACATGGAAAAGGGGAGCATCACCTCAGGGGGAACGAAGAGAGATCCCTTCTGTCATTGCTGTAAAAGGGGGAGGATTAACAGTAAAACCCGGTTAAAATAAGGGGTTCTTATTGTGTTTCCATCAATGCCAAAGAGGGAGATTGTTGGAATATCGGTTGTCATTGATGTCAACTACAAAAAACATAGCACAATTCAAAAATCACAGAAGGGAGGAGCACTGCAAAGGAATCTCTATCAGGATCAAAATTCCCACAGAACCAATGAAAGTTTTCATTCACAAACACTGAAGAGATCCTCATCATAGTCAGGATTATTACAGTCGTTAGATCCATATCGAGAGAAAGATCAACCTTTAGATTAAGGTAGAGCCATAAGCTCCAACCATCAGATCAGGAGAGATTAAAACCATCAGATCTAAATTTTGGGTATAACTAGAGTCGTTAGATTGAACTGATCGATTGTCATCCGTTGATCAAATCCAAGTAGGAAATAGAAATCTTCAGGACCCAAAACTTCGCCACTTCGGTGATTATTGGAGACAAGACAGAGGAATGGAATTGCAAAGTCATGAAATCCCTCCAACCCTCAAATCAAGGAGGAACTTCGGGTAAATTCTCGACCATTCGAATGAGTATAGTGGAAGGACATGATAAGCCACAAATTATCGGAGTGCCGAAATCCCGCCAATCATTGGATCAAGGAGGAACTTTGGGTGAATTCTTAACTGTTCGATTGAGTGTAGTGGAAGGCAAAAGTAAGCCATAAATTCCTGAAGTCACGGAGTGTCAAAGCCCTGAAATCCCATCAACCATTAGATATAGAGAAGAATTTTGGAGTAATGCGAGTCGTTAGATCAAGTAGTGGAAGGATGTTGTAAACACTTCAAAGGTATAACTCCTGGGGAGTTTACGAAGTTTAGAGTTGTAATATCCTAGAGTCCCAGAGTATTGAAGTCCCAAAATAAATAAGGACTGTCCATATCAACACTTGATTGAGTCATAGCAGTTGGATTAAGCCAGTGGAAGGATAACATAAGGGGGAGTTGTCAACCAAAAATAAGAAATCAATATTACTTTATGACCACTTCGATAGGTCAAACTATGAGAGAGTTGGAAGATTGTAAAGGGAAAATAACTTGAAGGCCGAAGTCCGAAGGACTTGGTTCCAATCTCCGTTCACAGGTTGTGATCACATGGGCGATGAAGAGCCAACGTGTATGGAACTTGGAGATTAAGCTCCATTTTTATAATGTGGTCACAACGTTGTCTTACATGGAGTAAGCACATGAAGAATAAGTTCTTAAGAGGATAAGCACCAAGGACATAACTCTCGGTCTTAACTGTCGATCATGTGGATCTGTGATCAAATCTATGCTGCTAAAGTGGATGATTCATTTGACAAGTTTAGAAGGTGGCTGCAACAATACATTTGAGCAAGTTTTCTTCAAATAACTGCCCTTATCATCCACCTCGCACATTTTCTGGGGAAACTGTGTGCTAATCATCGAATTGGGCATGTTCTACACAAAACCCATGTCGTAGAATTTCAAAATTCATTTTCATCGCTCAAGAATATTCGTACGAAATTCACTGTCTTATTTGGTGTATGAAAATCAATTAATTAACAAAAAGTTACCATTTGTGTTAATTAAATGAAGAGGTGCAATAGTTCATTATTAAAAAGACACAATGCTTCAATTTAATACCTATTGGAACACTATATAACCATAAAGGTATGGTGAAATAAAAGTGTCTATGTGGTCTACATCAGAAGATCAGAAGCAAGTGTAGAGTCCAAGGAAGAAAGACAAAGATACTTATGAAGTGAGGGTGGAAGGGAGGAACAAGGAAGGATTAGTATCCTTTGGTAACTAAAGTGTAAAAACAGGGATTTGGTCCTTCCTAGGGTTGGTGCCCTAAAACAAGGGAGTTGGTGCTTCCTAGGGTTGGAGCCCTAAAATCAGGGAGTTGGTGCTTCTTAGGATTGGTGCCCTAAATAAAGGGAGTTGGTGCTTCCTAGGGTTGGCACCCTAAAGCAAGGGGAATGCTGTCTCCTAGAGTTGGTGCTCTAAATCAATATTTATATAAATTTTTGGATTTGTAATTTAAACTTTATACTCATTGATGTTACTTACTGAAGTCTCTTGCTGATCAATAAATTTTAATAAATAATTGTTTAAATTGTTAAAAGTTATCAATACTGATTCACCCCCCCTCTCAGTATTGAATTACATTCCAACATGGTGTTCCCATGCAGGTTGGTGCCTGCAAATATTATTGCAGATTGGTGTCTATTGTAAGCTGGTGCTTACACATTTTATAAATAAATTTTTGTGGTTTTATCCCAGTTGGGTTTCCACTGTAAATCCCCGTGTATTGTGTATTGTATGATTTAACTGTTCATTATTGAAAACTGGTAAATAACAAATTCTGATTAAAAGGAAATTTGTGGTAAAAATTATCGTGTAATATTGAGTCACCCCCCTCTTAGTATTCCAACAGTAATGTTGTAGAAGCAAGTGATAATACAATAGATATGGAGATTAAAGATGATCCAAATGAAGTTGAAATTGGAGTTGAAGGTGAGAAAGGCATGGGAAAGTTCAAGAACCGTCATGTTTGAGAGGAAGAGCTACAGAAGGTAGTCTCCAATATGATGTGGAAGGAGCGTGCATCCAAAAAGGTTAAGAGAAAATATTTCAAATGCATGAAGGAGAAATCATGCCCAAGAATAATGATGAAGATGAATTTGTAGGAGATGCAAAACTAAAGGAGATGCAATCAGTTCCCATAATGTTTTATGTGATGTTTCCATTGAATAAAAGAGTGCAACAACCAATGATGTAGAGTATGTGATCAAAGAAATACAATGTGAATATTGTAGGTAGTAAAGTGATTATGTTGTTGTGATGAAGAGTGATGGTAATGATAGTAAAAAAAATGATTTACAAAATAAGGCTATAAGGAAAAGAGGGAGGCGAATAAGTGTTTGCATCAAACTCAAGAAATAATAGTGAGTAACAATCTACCTAAGAGATTGTATGTGTAGACCAAAGATGTTGTTGTAGAAGGTAGAAACACTGCAAATATGAGTGGTATTGTAGTAGCATATTTGCAAGGGATACATGTTTCAATAGAAGATGGTGTTGTAGAAGAGGTGGTGTGGCAAGAGAAATGACATTGCACGATATGCGGGTGAAATAGAATGTGAAGAAGAGGAAGGAAAGGTTAAAAATAATAGTATGCTTGGAGAGGTGTAGAAGCATACCAAAGAACAAATGCAACAAAACATTGAAGATTACTGTAGAAAATGAGTGATTACATTCAAGTCAAAGAAGAGTGAGGAGATGCTTGAGTAGCAAGCATTAGTGGTGTTCATTGAGATAGTGGTGATAGTTCAAAAAAATGGAGGATAGGGAAGCATTAAGAACTATTGAGTGGGAAGTTTGAAGCAATAAGAACCATTGATCAAGAGGATTTTGAGGAAGCGAGCCCCATTGGGAAAGATTACAACAATTGGTAGGGGAGGACAAATTGCAACATGATATAGAAGAACCAATGGTGATGGTGATGAAGAAAATCTAGGAAAAGAAGATGGTAAGATGGAGTGTAGGTGTGAGGCATTACTTATAGTTATAGATCACAAAAGTGAGGATTACAAAGAGGAAGAATAATAATGATGAATGGAGAGTGTATAATGGTGAGTGGAGCAGAGCATGGAGAAGAAGAAATAAATAAAAAGAAGACGAAGATCAAATATCAAAAAATTATCAATTCATTAACAATATTTTGTGCAAGTTGCTTAATATTTTTGAACTAGGGGATGCAAGAGAATATATGGCTAAGCAAGGTATCCCACATGCATTTAAATTCATATGTAGGTGTGGAAGACATATAAGTCCTTCCAATTCAAGTTTCATGACCTGGGCATGCCTAATTTTCCCTAGGCATGCATTTTAAAATCTTTATGTGTGCATTTTCCTGAATTGTGGAAATAAGGGAAACTTTTCTTTCAAGCACAGTAAAATGTAAGAGTGGAGTCATGGAACAAGATAAAGGTTTTGTAGATAATTTAATGAATAATCCAGATTGACGTGCATTTTAATGATGACAATGTGAATTCTTTGGAAATGTAAAAACAATGTCAAAGAGAAATTTTTGTAACATATACAGCCTCCAAGCTGAGTCTCGTCATTGGGAAGATGACTTATCCTACTAAATATGAATCGAAAAAAAATTCCCCATGCATATAAAAAAAAACCAAGAGGCAACAAGCCATAAAAATTACAAAAAAAAACCTGTTTATTTACCCATGAATCTAATAACATTTGTAAAAACATGAATGAATCCAACAAGCACACAACAAACATACACAACATTCAAATAATCATTTACGTAGTTGAATAATCATAATAAAACAATAGAACACTTATCTATTTATAAAATTTAACCAACTGTTTGTGTACGAAGGATGAACCTCCTAGCCATAGGCTCTATTGTTCATTTTTTATCAACAACAAGCCACTCCCGAGTTGAGGCTATGCATCCACAAGGAGATCCAACCCTTTTGGCTATCCACTCTCCACACACAACAACTCCAAACCTAGGTTCCAAACTCCTACAACAGTTCCAATTCACCAACTCTCTCTTCCCCACAACTTGCACAACCCAAGGAATGTACCCCATTCACTGCTCTTAGTCCATCAAGTTGTACCATTTTTTTATCAGGGCTTCCAATGCATTTGGTTGGACAAGAATCTCTTAGCTAGGGACTTATAGGAATTCTCAACTTCTCTAGGAGTGCTCACAACAACTTTCACAAGGATCTTGAGTCATTTACTCAACAGTAAAATGCACTACATGATTACATCCTGTTTTATAGGTACACAAGTCACATTTCCAACATAAAGTACAACCGAACAATGGATTCCTTCAAGCAGAACATGGATGGTGCTTTTCCTAGCACTCAACTCCCCTCTTGTTTTCCAAAATCTACATGCAAAAACTGCTTTTCGTTTCCATACGAATTTCCCTTATTCTCCCTTGCTTGCTTGACTCTCACTCTTCCCAAACATGATTGTACTTCAACCCCATGCTCCCAATAACTATGGGATGTGACTCCTCACACCCACTCTCTTACACGAGTTTAATGATTGGCTTTGGGAACACTCAACAAAAAATAGAAGGTTATACATAATGATGATAATTTAGGAGTGTGGCTTGGATTAATACCCATGAATATTCCCCCCTTGGACCCCTATATCTTGTGGAATCATATCCCCCCATAATTTTCATCCCTTTCATATCAGGGCCATATATTACTACTTTTATTAATCATTTCAATGTACATAATACATATTTTTTCCCTCGACCACATTATTCAATATGGACTCTTTTCCCCAAACATACCGACTCACCAACTCGGATCACATTTATACAATTACATTATAATTTATAGGGATTAAACTGGGGATGTTACAATTTTGAAGGCTAGCTGTGTGCATTAGGATATGCATTAAGAAAATATGAGACATGGGGTTTGTGACCAACATGGAAAATTGCAAACCAACATTGGAAATTTCATTTTTTTTACATGTGGTTTACGACACCAAAGATCAATACTCACGACATCCATGGAAACCCCCCAACCCCCCCGAAATCCGCGAGAGAACACAGGGAGGTAGAGCATTTTCAGAATATTGGGGGCTCAACAACAAGAGCATCATATAGACCCATTTAAGGGCATCACATGTCACTTACAAGGAATTGAACCTAGGTGGAGAGGGTAACAACCATTCCTCCCAACCACCCAAGCTACATCCAATGGACATTATAAATTTCATTATATCATGCATGATGAAAATTTGGTGTGCACTTTGGTAAGGCCTCATATACTTTTTGGACTTTTTATAAAAAGAGGGAATAATTTGATTTTTTTAGCACAATAGCAACTTCTCAGGATGAAATTAGAAATATGACAACAAATAATGGTGAGGAATCATAGAATGCACAATATTCAATTTGAATCACTCAATTTGAACAAGAAATGAACCTTGGGTGTGAATTTTAGTGAAACAAGGTAGTTTTGGTCAATTTTAGTGAAGAGTGCAAAATTTGCTAACTTGGGAGCTTCGATTTGGGAAAATGGAGCTGAATTTGAAAATTTCGAGATATGATTTTTGTTAGCAATGAAAAAATATATAGAAATCAAGTCTCACTTTCTTAAAAGGACACTTGTTTGAATTTTTCCGTGCATTTTTCTAAGCCCTCTCACATAGATTTGTATGATGTTTTTAACAATAGACTTGAATTTTTGAGAAATTAATGCAAATTTGACATCCTTAGAGAATTTTTGGAGACCTTTGGAATACGAAACATTGAATTTGAATGATCAAGTAGTTGGACGGCCCTAAAAACAAATGAGCATAATCATAAATATGAAGTTGGTAAATGAACAAAGGGCCTTTGGCGCTCTATTGATTTGGGTTTTTGTAGTTGGTTACTATGGGTTCCATAGACCTATGCATAGGCTCTATGAGTGTAACACAACATGAGAGCATTGGCCATTGAATCAATAAAGTTTGTAGAGACTGTTGCTAAATGTTTTTGTGATAACAAACTATGTGTGTGAAATGTGTATTTGAATTAATGCATTTATAGTTTTGCGGTTTGTTGCGAGTGCTTTTTCTATATGACTTTGATTGCAAGACCCCTAGGTACTGCATCACCTTTTTATTCCAATTATCCTTTATTGTTGAAGTTTAAGGTTGCAACATTTCTAAAGAAACTTGGAGGAAAAAGCAAATCCAAAATCGCTTTATAATTTGTAAACTTAAACTAATTAAGATAAATACTTCCCATTCCATTCTCCTCTCGGAGATTGATATTTACCTCATTAAAAGTAAGCTTATGATAAGGTACAATAATGAGATAATTAATATCAAGGATAAAAGGCTTAATATAATTTCTTTGAATTCTAGTCAAAGTCACTTTAAGCTTAAGAGAAAATGGCATAAAGATGTTGTTTTGTGGCCAAACCACTGGAGGTTTCAAGAGGAGGCCACTCTTCAAAATACAGATAATATAAAAAGCACTATCACAATTAAATTTAAAAATAATGCCAAGGGGTTAAGTCAACCCGCTGCCACCAATATTTCTGGGCATTTTTCTAGTTCCATGCTAGTAGGTGCCTCAAATCCCTCATGTTAGGCACACTAGTCTACGCCAAAGAGTTTGCTAGGGATGCAACCCAAAAATGTGGGGAAGCATCACTTGGGTTTCCTTGTGGGGTTTTCCTTGGCAACAAAAAGACAAACAAAAACCCTATATTTAAAGAGAAATCATGGTGCCTTGAAGAGATAGAGAATAAGAGAAAGATACCGTACAATAAAAAGATCATTAACCGAAGTTAGAAGATAATAAAGGATATGGCTAGATTAAAGAAAAAAATTAGTATTGCTAAAATAAGAGCAAACTCTCTTGAGCTTCATAGTGAAACAAGACATTGGACAACACCTAAAACTACACATGATAATTTGTAATATTTGTGATACTAGGAAAGTAGAAGATGAAAAACAAATTCTCTTAGAATGCACTCCCATGTTTGAAAGTCAATTCAACAATATTTGTAACATTGATGATCTTTATAATTTCTTAACTCATGAAAAACCAAAAAACATTAAAAACATATTTTTGCAATCATATCAATTATAAAAACAAAATGGTAAAAAAATCAATTAATCATTATTTTTCTTGAGATATGATAAACAAAAGTTGGTCTCATCAAACAATAATCATCATCATTAAAAATATATTTAAAAATGCTTTCAAAATAAAGTAAATAATTTAAAGTATCTCATTATAAGCTGAAAAAATAAATAAAGCATATAGTTACCTCAAATTTGACAGTAAATTAGACACTCATAACAATGTCGCCTTCGATGCTAAATTTCATAAAATATGAAAAATGACTTTAAGATGATGCAAAAGAGATGTCTCCATTGATGACACAAAAGAGATGTCTCCATTGATGACACACATATATATTTAAAAAAACACCACTAATAACATCAATGCCAACGCCCTTTGTAAGGTTGTAGTCTAGTGGTTGAGATAAGGCATTATAAAGCAAATGGTTCAAGTTCAAACTTTAGAACGAATAATATGTGTGTGACTCGAAATCGATAGCTCACCACATTTAAGTGGGGCCATGATAACATATAACATATAACTAGTGTTTATAGCTTCCCATGGATAAAAAAAGTATTTATCCTTACCAAAAAGAACACCAACATTAACATCATTTCCAATGCCAATGATGACATTAACATCGATGCTAAAAGTGACCTTGTAAGACATAATTGAAGGTGCAATTAATAAAAAACACATAAACAAGGAAATTAGAGGAGACACTAACTATGATGCGATTTTCATATTCGAACCATCTAGATATGAACTTAGATATACACCCACTCAAACATATACCCAATTCTCCAATCAATGCATATCAAACCTAGATTTAAATTGATCATTATTTTATTCATGCTTACTACCTTTTGATGGAGAAAATGACCACCTTTCTTGGGGTGGTAGATATTCCCTTTGTGGTAGTGGTGATGCATACATGCTTAGAGATGAGTTTCTCTCTTGTCAGCTTCAATTATCTTATATCATGGAATGCATGTCCACTAATACTAACACTCATTACTAGTGTAATTATTCACATGAAGAGAAGGGTGGAAATGTAGCAACTATGAAAATGAATGTGTTGGATTTTAATTTGAGTATGAATCGATTATCGATTACTTGAGAAGGTTTTGGAGTTTATATAGTAGCAAAAGGAGGAGGAGGAATCCACTATCACCAATATTTCCTCCTCCTCATCATGCATCTTAGCACATTTTCCTTTTGTAATGGAAGGGAAGTATACCACATGGGATTGCACAAGAATTATCCACATTCATACTCTCTGTAGTGAGTGTTGATCTTGGAGTTTACCTTTACTTCTTACTGATTTTATTATCTTTTCCCATAAATTATGTAACATTCAAGTAATAATGATATCCTTCAGATTCAAAATGAGTGATATCCAAAAAAATCACATGTTGACTTGTCCTCGCAGTACAATTACACTACATATTGTCCTCTATATTATTTTTTGATGGAGCCATGGCTCTTTCTACATATTACAAGTCATAGGGATGCATCCCTTCCCACCACGAATCATCATTGGAAGAAAAATAAGTATTCAACTATGATGAATGTGAACCTTCAACACCCTCAAGGAATGTATTCAATCTCCACCCCTATCTAGATCCGTTGAACACCAAGAAGCCAGTTCATGTTCACATAGATGGATTATATAATCTCTTTATTTTCAACAATGCTTGACCTCTAAAACAAGCCAATAAATTGCATGATATGAACTTCCCTCTTTTCAATTTCTCATATTTTTCACCCACTTCTCATCTTTTTCCTTTTCAAGAGAATTGAAAGAGAATGGTAAGACATTGTATTGATGTAGTGACATAGAAGCAAAAGGGAAAAATGATCCAGATTTATGAGCGGAACAAAATGAATAACAGACTGAATACAATAACACATAGATACGAAGAACAACAACACATATCCAATGAACAATAACTTCTATTGAATAAATAAAACTAGGATGAAACTATAAAATTACAAAATTGGAAACAACTTGCTCGAAAGGTGGTAGCTATCTCTGAGAAGAGACGTGGATTCTACACGCATCCGTCTGAGCAGTATGATTACAATGAGGCTCCAGAGGCCTTTTTAACATTACTCATGAATTCCAAAACCCTAGACATCCAAAAACCTAACCCTAGGAGATGAAACACCAAAAGTTATCTGGGCCCCGATGGGTAAGTTGGTACCTCAACTTCCCAGGGTTGTAGCTTTTGCATACAACCTCCGTTTTAGGTGCGTGATATCCCATTGGAAATATCTTTTAGATAAATACACATTATGCCATCAAAGTTTGACTCCGTTGTTATCGGATTAATTGGTAGGTGCGGACACTAATAGATCTCCCTAGATCCACCTGGATCTAGAACAAAACAGGACAGGACATGACTCTTTCCCTAAGTTATGACCATTGAATTATCTAGTAGGAAGGAACAAGTGACATACCTTTGTATCGCTTCCTAGGGTCTCTGTTGCTCTCGCTTCGCTCCGACGCTCTCGTGAGGTCAAGACCAAGACAACACAAACCAACCAAAGTGAAGATAACAAAATATATTCAATCGTCAACTTATGTGTATGATCAATGAATTACACAATAAAGTAAGAATGAATTTATGGGAAAAGGACTTCCCGCTGTATCATATTAATCGAAAGTATAAGATACAACCTGATCGCCTTGATGTCACAAGCTTCCTTTCGGTGGCTCTTGGTTCCAACACACACACTTGCTCGATCCTTGTATGAAGAAGATCCAATTCCTCTTGGTAGACTTGGTAGAGTCTCCAAGCTCCTGTTCAAGCTAGGTCCTTCACACAATTCCTTCACCAATTCTCCAATTAATATTTCTTAACCTTTTCCATGAGAATCTCATCAATATATAGGAGAGAATGAGATGGTTACTTGGATAAGAATGATCCCACAATATCAGGGAAACCAGTAAAAAGATAACCATTCGAATGCCAACCCATTCTCTAGAAGATTCCCTTCTAGAACCATCGAGACTTCATCTTTTTCCAAGCTTGAGAACAAGTTTTCACCCTAGCTATGTAGCACAGTGCGATAATTTTGCATCCTAGCTGAAGGCAGCCTGCGAGAATGGGTCATTCTCGCACCCTAGGATATAAGCAACCTGCGAACTCTGTTCAAAAATATGTTTTCTGGGAAGATATGAATGCCACTTTTCTCAGGAGAAAGTTCTTATTAGGAGCCTAAGTGCACCATCATCAATACACCATCAATATGACCAAAATCATGGGTAACATCTGTTCATAGTTTCACTGTGGCAAGCCAAAAAAACACTATTTAGGGCCCCAAAACGGCCCTGGAAGTACAAAAAGATGCGTTGACATGAAAAATTCCAAAATAATCCAGTTGGATTAGGTGGGTGACCATTAGTATCCACTTGGAAGATGTGTAGGGCTTCAGACATTCTAGAAAGTGTAGAACCCACAATTACAAAGAAGAACAGAAGAACGTTCTAAATTAAAAACTGTCAAGAGGAGCTAGTTGGAATAGGTGGGTGGCCACCAATATCTACCTGGATCGGTCCTCCCCCATTAGGAAGCAATGGTCTCCATTTCATTGAGTTCCCCCATCAGGTGAGGAAACTTATACTGAATTTGGCACCAGGTGAGCCACTTTCCTTGGTGTAGGAGATGCCTTGCCTTGACAACCCGATAAAGATGGATCCTCCGTTGGTGAGTGCCCTTGACCTGTGTGTCCACTATCTAATTAGTGGATTCCTGTTCCATGCTGTCAGGGTTGATCTTTGTTGGTGTCAGCTATTCTACGATATCTGAGGTGTCCAATAATGGTGGAAAATATGGTTGAAGGAGGTCCACATTGAACAGTGGGTGCAAAACAAGGAAGGGTGGAGTGTTGAGCTCAAAAGAACTGCTACCCACATACTTGGTGATAGTACAAGGTCCATAGTGAAGTGGGTGGAGCTTCTGATGGGGCCCTGTGGGCTCTTTCTGCAAATGTAACCAGAACTTGTCTCTCACCTAAAATTGGTGCGGTACTCGATGTTCATCATGGTGCTTCTTGTACTTAGCATTGGATTTCTGAAAAATCTCATGGACCTATTGGCGGATGTGCTGAATCCGCTCAATGAACTTGGTGGCTTTGTAGGCCTCAAACTGAACATGGAAATATTCTTCCTGTGTGGTTGCAAGAGGTAGTGAAACATCAATGTGCTGAGGAACCTGCTATCCCGATCGAAGATGATGGTCTGTGGTATCCCAAAATGGACCCACACTCGTTCGAAGAAGAGATTGGAAGTATATGATGCTGTGATTCTCTTCTCGCAAGATATGAGAATGATCATCTTCAAAAACTGATCAATGGCCACAAATACACAATAATTTCCTTTCTTGGTGGATGGAAGGCCATACATGTAATCCATCGAGATGGATTCCCAAGGCCTCTCGGTAGTAGGAAGAGGGGTGTATAAGCCCTGATTCTTGATGGTTGGATTGGAAATGAAACAGGATGATCCATATGGATTTCGGTGGCTTCCCACCTATTCCAACTGACTCATTTTGGCAGTTTTCCAGTTTGGTTGTTTTTTCCTAGTTTTCGGGTCCCTGACTTCCTGGGCCGTTTTGAGGCCCTAAACAACGTTTTTAGGGCTCTCCATAGTCAAAATTTAAACAAAGTCAAAGCCCGATGACAACATGTGTAGTCCTCAGATATACATTTCCAACAAACTATCGTGCGCCTAAAAGGAGGATCGTATGCAAAAGTTACAACCCCGGGAAGTTGATGTACTAACTTACCCAAACGGGGCCCACATGACTTTTGGCGCTTCATCTCCTAGGGTTAGGTTTTTGGATGTCTAGTGTTTTTGAAATTCATGTTTATTGTAAAAAGGCCTTCAGAGCCTCATTGTAATATTATTTTTGTGAATGAGCGTAGCCGTCACATCTCTTCTCAGAGATAAGCTGACACCATTGTAGCAAGCTTGTTTTCCGCTGGATTTTACAGTTTCAACTTATTTTCTTACTGAATAGAAACCAATTTTAATTTATATCTGTTATTCTGTGTTAAGCATCTTTTGATAATAATATGTATTCATTTCATTCTTCTCATAAAATATAGATCATTGGTATCAGAGCGGTCTTCTCCTTGTCATTCTTAATGCATGTCCCCAATGAGGTCAAGGTACAAAGAATTGGATCTCGAGCTTGTTTCTCTTGAGGACAAAATCTCTCGCACGCCCAAGAGACCTCTCATTATGGGAGAAAATAAAGATGACGGGACCAAAGATCCTTTTAAAATGTTGCTCAAGGAATCCCTCATGCAACAGAGGAACGAGATGATGCATAGTTTTGCGGAAATCCTTCAGTGGCTACCAATAGGGGAAACATCTTCCTCAAACAGAGGTGCCACCCCCTTCAAGGTACAAATCAACTTTGATATTCCTATATTTGAAGGTCATATAGACACTGATGTTGTAGACAAATGGTTGAATCTTCTAGAAGGGTATTTCTCTGTCCATAAGTTTTTGAATAGAGAAAATATTACTTTTGCGCTCCTCATAGCCATTCCCCATGTCAAATATTGGTGTGAAACTTTCCGTGAGCAGAAGGAAACAAAATAACCCTCATTATTTACAGTCATGGTCACCTGGGAGTCCTTTATGGATGCTATTAAGGAACAATACTACCCTGTTGGAAGTTATGATGACTTGTACACAAAATGGACCACACTGAGGTAGGAAAGAGACCAAGCAGTGCCCGAGTTCACGAATATCTTCCATACCTTGTGCACCAAGATGGGTATCAAAGATTCTCAGTGACATCTGGTGCTGAAGTATCGTGGTGGTCTGCATAGATACATCCAGGTCGAAATGAATTTTCTAGACATCTCATCCTTGGGCACGACCTACTGATATGTCGTAAAAATCAAGAAGAAGCTCAAACAAAAGATGCAAAACTTTGGGCCTGGGAACCCCTCACAACAAAAGCCAGGAAAGAGCAACCCTAACCCACAAAACAAAGAATAGAGAAAAGATGGACCACCTCAGGACAACCGGTCCAGTCCGTAAGAAAATAAGGACACTGAAAAGACAAATAAATATACCGGGAAGTGTTGCGACTTCCATAAGAGCCCCTGGCATAACACTTCTGATTGTCGCTCAAAGCAGTCATTGGTGGTTGAGGTGAAAGCCTTTGAATCATATGCGGGTTCCGAACCTGAGTCAGAACCAGAAAGGGGGAGATAGATCATTGACGTAGAACCTAGTGCTACCGTTGCTACCACCAAGCTCCAACCTAGTGAACCAGACAAGACAGAGGAAGGTAAGCGCCTTTTTCATTCACAAATGTGGGTGAAGGGTACCCCATTGAACTTCATCATTGATAGCGGTAGCCAGAAGAATCTCATCTCAGCAAAGGTTTTCAAGTGACTCTCCCTATCGAAAACACCACACCCACGACCCTACACCATCGGATGGCTCCGCTAAGGAAGAGACATCCGCATCAGCCAACAATGTCGCCTGTCATATGACATCAAGCCCTTCAAAGACGAGGTATTGTGTGATTTTTCCCCTCTTGAATTTTGTAATGTTATTTTGGGCCAACCATATTTATGGAAACACCATGCTATATATGAGTCTAGGCCTCGCAATGTTATTATTACTTTGAACAAGAAATTGTACAGGATACCTGAGGCAGTCCCACCTAGTGCTATTTCCTTGATCTCTTCCAAGCAATGCATGAAGATCATCTCTCAGATGGGAAATTTTGTCTTCTTCATGATTCATTCTCAGAATGAGAAAAATATTGCAGCCACATCCAAGGTCTACGCGACTAACCTCTCCACATAGCAGAAGCAAGTGGATAAGGTTGTGGAAGAATACTTAGATATCTTCTCCTCACCTACCGGGGTACCTCTTCACTGTCAGGTCAAACACCTCATTGATCTGACCCCCGAATGATCCAGGTGGATATCATTGGCCACCCACCTTTTCCAAATGGCTCAAAACAGTTTTCTGGCCATTTTGGCAATTTACTATTTTTAGCAGGTTTTAACTTCTGGGGCCATTTTGAGGGTCCAAATGAAATTTTTTCGAGATCAAGGTTCTCAATTATATCCGAAGGCATAATTGAGCCCCTAAAATGAATCTCCTCGACAATACCTTTCCAACGAGCTATCACACGCCTAAAACGGAGATTGTATGCAAAAGTTACGACCCCAGAAAGTTGATGTACTCACTTACCCAAACGGGGCCCACATGACTTTTGGCGCTTCATCTCCTAGGGTTAGGTTTTTGGATGTATAGGAATTTTGGCATTCCTGTTTATTGTAAAAGGGCCTTTAGAGCCTCATT
>SNQJ01S0182271.1:0-18750 GCA_010110895.2 Picea sitchensis | reverse complement strand
TAATTTCGCCCATGGGCGAAATTTCGCCCCTAAAATCACCTTTGAGTTCGACCCCACCATAAAGTGAAAGATAATTAATATGGTAATTATTAATTATATTATGAGTTATTGAGGCCGGTCATGTTGTGCCAATAGACACCACTTTTGATGTGTCCAGTCTAGTATAAATAAAGGTGATTTCCCCATTGAGGAAACACAACACACATGTGATTTTTGGAAATTTCAGCAAGGACACATTCTAGGGATGAAGTGCGTACCTCTCTTGGGCCCTAGATTTTTGGTTTTGGAGAGCACCCTTTTGTGTGCTAGGTCTATGGTGTGGGAGGTATTTCTCTTTAGAATATATCAAAGGATTGCTGGGTTTTCTTCCCTTGTTGAGAAGGGTTTCCCATGATATTTCTTGTGTTCTTGTGCATGGTTATTCTTCTTGTGATCTTGGTTATTGCAACACTTGTAAATTGTGTAGCTGCATTTGTTCATGGTTCAAGTAAATGCTAAAATGAAATAAACCTCATGCTTGAGCCCAACATAGTGAAAATTCAACAGACTAGACATAGTGTTAGATGTACATGGCTTTGTTGATGCAATTTGGGATGGAAATCTAGATCATAGAAGATCTACAAGTGGTTATGTGTTTAACCTATTTTGAGGAGAAATCAGTTGGATGAGCAAGAGATAGGTTATAGTTGCACTCTCAAATACAAAAGCTAAATACATGGAAACCACCCATGCAAGTAAGGAAGCTACATGGTTATAGATATTGTGTTTAGGTATTGGGTTTGTACATCAAGCTGTAAGGATATATTGTGATAGTTAGAGTGCAATATTTCTAGAAATAATCCTTGTTATCATTTTAAAATGAAGCATATTGATGTTTAGTACCACTTTGTGAGAGACATGGTTGAAGATAAGAAGGTTTTGTTGGTGAGGGTTGAAACTTTGAATAATTTTGTAGACTCATTGATGCAATCTATTAATATTGAAAAGTTCTCTTGGTGTAGAGAGGCAATGGGAAATGATTCCCTTAATTATTGATCTTATAAAACTTGGACCCCTGGTTGCAAATAAAACAACAATTGGGAAAATATTGGGAATGCGTTATATCCTTTGCATGGTTATTCATGATATATTCATATGTATTGGGCATGCCAGGGGTGTCGTAGGAGGGGCTGACTAGGCCCCTTAATTTTTTTGGGTTCTTTTTGGCTTATTTCAGCCAATGGTTTTTCGACCCATTGTAATATAATCTTATTTAAGGGATTATGGTTGTAATATAAATCGAGTTAATGGATTATGGTTTTGTATGCTACATAATACCTAAATATTGTATTATGTATAGTCAATTTATATAATGAATAAGATAAAGGTTCAACTCTAAGGTTTTTTGGTTTTCCTAGTTAAGAGTTTCTAGGGTAAATCTCTATGTAGTGTGTGTATGCCATTGCTGTTCTTTATGTTTTTCTTAAGAACTTGTATGCATTGTTTCAATGCAAAGGTTTAAAACTTACATCAATTGTATTCTTTTATGTTTCATTGGTCATGAATATTCAAAACAAAGTCTCAAAATCCTTCATTTAGGTGCTTGGAAAAGATTTTATATTGGTTTGAATTTTTCTACCAAGGCCACTAGTCATAAGATTTTGAATATAAGTTTTTATTGGACTTAAATTTTCAAAAACTCTTATTAGTTCATAGAAGATATGATGTATGCCAATGATCAACTAGAAAATATGAATTTTCTCCATGCCATTAAATAATGTTCTTCCTATAATTGTTCCATATTTTCCTAAGAAAAACCTTGTAGGAGACCCCCCTCTTCCCTATAAGATTAGGATGGAGGCTCACCCAATCATTAGACAAAATAATGACCAGTAAAAACAAGGGAATTAATCAAATTTGACACTGTGACACATGGCATCCCCATTGGAAGCAAGCCTGGTGTAGATTGTTAATTGATTAAGCTAACCCTTGGGGATATTATTTCTCATTTGAGAAATGGGGGTTATATTTTACTAGTATTATTAACCCAACATCATCTCATATGTAATATCTCTCTTTTGATTGTTGGAAACATCGACCACACTGAGAGGGGGGGGGGGTGAATCAGTGTGATGCTCTTTTTACAACTCTTTACAAAACACCTTAGTTAGCAATCACCATTTACTCATTATTCATTACTTCCATTCAAAACTAGTTGTTTGCATGTAAACATATCTCAACAACATACATCATCAATAAACCATCACCATAAAGAACACAAATAAATAAATATATATATATATATATGTAATTTTTTTGTATTATGTGTTACATGAGACTACTATCTCGGGGGTTTATCAACACCAACTGAAATGAGCACCAACTCAAAGAGAGCACCAACTCTCAATGCAAGACCCATCCTATAGATCTCAACACCAATTGAGAAGAGGAATCCAATCCTCAAGAACAATACCCAACTTGTAGACATAATCCAATCTATCAATAGGTACATAACCTGTCTATACTGTAGCACACATATGTACACAACCTGCCTATACTAGAACACACGGATGTACGCGTTATTCCTTCTAACATCCTGTGTACACCTTCGTAAACTAGGGTTTCTGAAACTTCAAACTTCTTTCCTTTCAGACCCTTTCTACCTTTTTCACATCCACTTGTGACCTGTCACTGCAACTAGCCTGTCACTTCCCAACCTGTACCATACATAAACAAATCTACACCATCCAACAACCTATGCATGTTCCTCATGCATACACCATCACAGATCATATATATCTCTCAATCATATTAGAACTGAACTACTCAACTAACCAATCACCATCTACCATATCCAAACATCACAACAACCATAAAAAGAATGCTTCAAGCATTTACCATACCATGAGTAAATCTAAGCATCAAGATAACATATAACTATACCAGAACTTCTGTAGCAGATTTGAACCTGTAGAATGATATCTAGGGAACTTTCTTCAGACTTCAGGAACCTGTTACTAGCATCTACTCAAGATTTTCTTGTCCTTTTCAATTATATGTGCCCTGGCCTTCTTCAACCCTCATATGTACACACCCTGGCCTTCTTCAGCCCGTGTATGGATGTGCCTTGGCCCACTGCATCCTGCGTACAAGTTTAGAAAAATAGGGTTTTCTGAACGTATGAAACTTCCATCGTCAAACTTTGTCACAACCTAAGATTTGCGAAACTTCTGATGCATCCATGAGTACCTGCAATAAGTCTTACACCAAAAATTGATCTTCAATATACTTAAGAGATTCACACCCATAAGAGACCCTTGCTCTCTTATTTATACTTCTCCAAGTAGATTCTTCTAGGGGTTATCATCTAATCAACTTCCTTCTTTTGGGGCTAACCCACTTCTAACCACTTTGTCCACTTACAACCACTTTATCCACAAAAAATAAGTTCTCCACTTCTAGTTGCAACTAATTTAATTTTAATTATTTTCTTGTTGCAACTACTTCATCCATGATTAACCATTTTGACTAGTCAACTTTATTCTAGGAGCTTCTAGAATAATTTGACTTCTTTGACCTTTTAGGGGTTTCTAGATACTCATGACAGTTCTCCAAATTCAGAAGGTCATAAATCTCTAACCGTGAGGAGTTATGTGACGTTCCAAATACCAAGGGAAATGGCATGAAAATAAATACCCATCTAGAATAGTCTCACTTTCAAATTCACTGATATTCATTACATTATTCCACAACCAACCTTGGGTTCCTTAATCACACATCTAGGATGACTCAACCACTTAACCATTTGGACTTCACAAAGCATCTTCCCGTGAGGGATTTCACCATAAGGGGACCACTTTGGAGTTCATGCATTTGGTGCTTCCTATCAACCATGACATGGCATCAATGATACCATGATACAACAATGATCAACCTTTACATCAATGACTACATATCACTATGAAACCTCATGACATCAACCCTCTGACTCCAATTACATCCATGACCACATGATCCTACAATTAATACATCAATGATACAAACACATCATTATGCAAATACTTGAAATCAATCGCTTGACATCAATGACAACATAGTACACCAATCTCCCCCTTTAGAATTGATGGAAACACCAACATTGATGTCAACACTAATCATTGATGGCAATGCTCATGGTCCCTCTGTGATCATCTAATCAACTTCCTTATTTTGGGGCTAACCCACTTCTAACCACTTTGTCCACTTACAACCACTTTATCCACAAACAATAAGTTCTCCACTTCTAGTTGCAACTAATTTAATTTTAATTATTTTCTTGTTGCAACTACTTAATCCATGATTAACCATTTTGACTAGTCAACTTTATTCTAGGAGCTTCTAGAATAATTTGACTTCTTTGACCTTTTAGGGGCTTCGAGATACTCATGACAGTTCTCCAAATTCAGAAGGTCACAAATCTCTAACTGTGAGGAGTTATGTGACGTTCCAAATACCAAGGGAAATGGCATGAAAATAAATACCCATCTAGAATAGTCTCACTTTCAAATTCACTGATATTCATTACATTATTCCACAACCAACCTTGGGTTCCTTAATCACACATCTAGGATGACTCAACCACTTAACCATTTGGACTTCGCAAAGCGTCTTCCCGTGAGGGATTTCACCATAAGGGGACCACTTTGGAGTTCATCCATTTGGTGCTTCCTATCAACCATGACATGGCATCAATGATACCATGATACAACAATGATCAACCTTTACATAAATGACTACATATCACTATGAAACCTCATGAAATCAACCCTCTGACTCCAATTACATCCATGGCCACATGATCCTACAATTAATACATCAATGATACAAACACATCATTATGCAAATACTTGAAATCAATCCCTTGACATCAATGACAACATAGTACACCAATCTCCCCCTTTGGAATTGATGGAAACACCAACATTGATGTCAACATCAATCATTGATGGCAATGCTCATGGTCCCTCTGTGATCATCGCTCCTCATCAATGTTCATCTCACCACATCAATGTGACTATCTCTCCCCCTTTGACATCAATGGAAAATGGTCTATCTCTTTTGTGTTTCTCCCCCTGATTGAACTATCCCTGAGGATGCTCCTCCTGGTTGCACTTTACTCTGGGATGCTCTCCCTGTGTGCTGCTCTACTATCTGAATAATATCCCCCCCTTTATAAAAGGGATATCACTCTGATGCAATGCTGGTAACATGACTGCCAACCATCTCTATCATCTATCCACCTAAAATCATACATCTATAACCAATCATGGGAAGAAGAATAACTCCCCCTATGGGTATATCTCCCCCTATATTCTCTACAATATGAACAATATGATACCACTGTAATATGCTTCTGCTACAAATGTTGTTTCTCAACCGGAACATAGATCAACTACTCAAGAATGATATTCTCTTCCTATGATGATCCTTGGACCTGTCCATGCATCAAACGCGTTCCATACCATACATCATGAAGCAAAATATATGTGAATAATGAATAGAGAATCCTGAAAAAAACATCAACCATGTACATCATGTTCCTTACCATGTTCCAGCCACGCACATCGACCATGTACATCAACAACATACAATATACAATAAGATTTCATCACTGAAGTATATATGCCAAAAATATGTGCCAACTGTGTACCAACCATATGCCTCTACCAAAATGCCAACCATGTGCCTCAAACAAGTGCCATATAAATCATGATATGCCTCTACCATGAACCAAGTGCCACAACCATGTATCTCAACCATCAATATATCAACCAAGCATCATAACAAATGTCTCAACTATATCATCCCATACATCATGTACCAAATCAAGTACATCATTCACAAAACCTAAAAAAGATGAACCACAATCAAGATGTGTTCCTGTTGGTTAAGCTAGATGACTTCTCTCTACTACCTCTACCATAGACCCAAGGTTCATATCTTTAAGGGTAACAAAAAAGCCTAAAACTATCGGCCCTTCTGGTAAACCAGAAGGCAACACAGTACACAGAGTGCACTGCGCAGTCTCACCCGAGATAACTTTAAATGGGTGGCTGTAAGACTCAGGTGTTTACAGCCTCGGATTGAGCATGAGATAGAGGATCTATATTCTGAGCCATTAATTATGATTTGTATTATGAACTACTATTATCCTCTTTTATATTTTAACCTCTGTGGTATCTTTTCGTTATATTCCCACAACAATTAACCACGCAATATAATAACTCATTCATTCATTGCATACATCATTTAACTACTAAAAATATGACAAAGATATGAATGCATTCATCACATTACATAGGTATTACCGTGGTTCACCCCCTCCTGGGCTACGTCCACAAAGATTTGGCTCTTGTCTCTCTTATTATGGTAGTTCTGCAATTCTCGTGCCTTGCCCTTACAACTCTCCTCAGATGGGTAAGATTATCCGTGAGGCGAACTAGATCACACCAGGCTCCTTGGCCAGCGATCTAATCCTCAAGATCTACCTTTTCTCTTCCTCTTAGATCAATTGCCTTACAAAAATAGTACTTCTAATCAAAACCCTTACATAGAAACAATCTCAACTCTACAGAAGTAGTAAAACTCAACCTTAACGAACCTCTCCGAACTCTTCTATGATACCTTCGTATCTATATTTATATCTATCGGGCTCTTCAACCATTTACAAAAAAAACTTACAAAAACCTTAACCCTATTGTCATTAGGTCTTCCTTCTCTGCATGCGTTCGTTGTTTCCTTCTAGCTGTCGCCTCCTTCTTGCATGCACGCTTGCTGTGCTTCTTGCCAGTTGTCTCTTTCCTCTTGCACGCTTTCTTTCCCACAATTTCTCTTCCAGCTGTCATTCTTCTTTGTGCAAACTTTCTTTACCACTTTGGCCTGCTGCCAATAGGCCCCCAACACTGACATGTGACTCGTCCCGAGTCACCTAATCTTTCTGAGCTGCCTCGATCTCTTCGGTGATCATCTGGAATTTTTCCCTCAGCTCTGCTGCTTTTTTCAGTGCCTGCGCGATCTTCTCCTTAATGGTGTCCATTACCTGAACTGCCACTTTGTCACTCAGTAGTACTGCACATTTTGCCTATGTCTGTGCCATTTGTGTTCTATCTGCTTCTGCCTGTGCGAGTAGTTCTGCTACCTTTTCCTACAGTGGTTCTATTTGAGCCCGACGTTCCTATTTTTGTGTCTGTGCAATGATAAGTTCTACCTGCATCTTCTTCAACTCTTTCTTCCCCTTGACACATTTTGGGATTGGTATAGTCTTTTTCCTCTGTTTGAGTTCTTGGATCACTGCATTGATCCTTTTCTCTTCCTTGTCCCAACGTTGAACCTGTGGATCCTCCTCAAGTCTTGTCCAAAGTTGCGCTGCTTTGTCGAGCAAGTCAGCTGCCGCGCTAACCTGCTTCTCCATCTCCTATATTTGCGCTGTTGTTGCCTGCCTCCTTTGCTCCTTTACTGCCGGTGGAGTTGTTGGTGTTAGATGTTCTCGGAGATCCCCGATCTCCTTCTGGTATCGAGCAATTGCTTGCGCAATCTGGTTGATCTTTTCTATGGATGGGAGTTCATTTCCTTGCGCAGTGTTTGGAAGTTTCCCAAAAATGTCTCCCACTCTGCGTTCCAATTCGTTCCAGTGTTTCGTCTCCTTCTAAGTTTCGGATTTGGCCTGTTCACACTCTTTTTCCAACGCTTCCTGCTGCTTTGTTTCTTTCTGTAGCTCGACTAAGTTTTTATGTGCCCGAGACTGCATTTCGTGGTCGATGCTAACCTGCAATTTGTGTAGTACCCTTGATGGAATCCGTGTTAGGACCAATTGGATGTGGTGAAAATCCTTCAGTGGTGTCTGTCCCACTATTTCATCCATTTGTAGCATGCTCGGTTTAATGTGGACCGTTGCGTTTGCATGTGGCATTGTGAGGGCTGGGTCTCTTTCTTTGACCTCCACTCTTTCGTTGGTTTGTTTTGTCGATGACTCTCTGCCTATGCTACTACTTGATCTCTGGGCCTCTCCGAGTGTTTTGAGGAGCTGTCCTATTTCTGCCATCTCTTTTTGCAGATTATCCCTGTGATATGCTGCGTGGTCAAAGTCTTCTACTAGACAATTGTGGACCATTTTGGCGATCATTTCTCCATCGTCCTCTGTGATCGTATAGTTCGGTGACGCTCATTGTGCCTTTTATTTCTTGCGCACTCCTGCGACCTGTACAGCCGGTCTCTTAGTTCTCCCTGGCTCCTGTGCGATGGGATTTGGGGTGGTCTCCTGCGCTCCGTTAGCTTGTTTTGGCTATTTGTTGGTCTCTTTCTGCCCCTTCTGGGTTCCTGTCAAATTTGACCCTTCGTTTGCCTGAGTCGGTTTGTTTTGGCCCGTCCTTGGTTTCTTGGGCACTGGGATTTACGGAGGCTCTGTTTTCGCCTGCGTTGCTTCTCCTTCTGTGGGTCCTTCCGATACTTCCTAGGGAATGGATGGGATCCTCCATTCATCAGGCCATTCACTGATGACCATGTCTATATCACCTTCTGTGATGTAGTAGCGCATCGGTAGCCACTATTTATCTGGATCCTACCTTGGTTGTATCCACATGGCTTGACGTGTAGCCCAGAAGTTAGCGATGTCCCCATATCGTGCGACAACTTCTGGTGTTATTCTCCATGACTGGCTAATAGCTTCCTACATGTCCCGTAGGTATGCTTCAAAGATGATTCCATTGTCCCTCTTCTGTCTAGCCTGTGGCCCAGATCTCAGTACTAGGTATTTCGCTCCCTCTGGCTGTGGTTTAATAACAAAAAATACATACTCTGGTCCCTGCCATCCCATGAAGGATATGAGGGAGAGTAGCCATGAGTAATGGAATTCTGTGTTGAGTTCCTGTGCATCCTTGAAGTCCACTTGGAACAAGTTTAATAGATAAGGTTCCCAACTCACGAAGGTGCCTTCTGTGAACTGAGCTGCAACTGCGATGACTCCTGCCGGTACTTTGTCTTTGCGTCATTTTCTTAACAACTTACAAGATAAGATCTTTGCACCCAATTGTGTTGCTTCATTGTTGATCCGTTTGATTATGATGCCTCTTGTCTCCCTCACAGTGCCATATTTCTTCTTCATTTCCTCTGCTAACGCTTTTTCCTTGGATTTATCGTCTAGAATCAACGCGGGATCCATACCCCGACTGGGTAGTCCTGTTATCTATGTAACAAGCTCAACTGTTATGGGGATGGGTTTGTCTAGCCATATATCCCTTCCATGCGTAACTGCTAACAACTGCTTAACGCATGTTGTCGCGCGTTGGCCTCTGCCAAAGTGCAGAAGTTTCAACAACCCTAAAATGTCGGTTCTGTCCAGTCCAACTGCCCACTGATGTGGCTGGCTGATTGTTTCTCCAAGTTGGTTGACCACTATGTTTTACATAAAAACCCTTGGTGCAAGTTCCGGGTACTTGGTGTCATCTGAGACATCATGGTCGGAATACTTGAGCTTCCCAACGTGATCCAGTAGCTGCAACTCTACCTGTACTCCCTCTGGTATGCGTGGTAGCACAATTTTTGTTACCAGTTTCTTGTGAGGTGAGCTCAGTATTAGAAATCTGTCTTCCTACTGTGGTGGTTGGTATGAAGTTCCAACAATTCCTGGTTGCTTCCCTGTAAGCCATTCTGGCCAAGCCGAGGTAGTTCCCGTGGTCTCTTCTGTTGGTTGACTGAGGTTGGGTACCTGCAACTCGTATGGTTTTCCTTGTGATCCTTGATTATGTGTCATGCCGTTACCTTCTGCAGCTAGTTCAGTTCTTTCTGGTTGCACTTCCTATTGGGGTTCCGCTTCCTCGTTCTGAGGTTCTTGTGCCTCTGCTTGCGTGTCCTCTTTCAGTTCCTCTGGTTGTGGCTGCTGAATCTCCTCCAGTATCGGTGTAGAGTTCACCGGTGGTATCTCTGGGGATGGGATCTCATCGATATCGACGATCTCTAGTTGCTGATGCTCATTTTCTTCCAACGGTCCTCATGACCTAGTCTGAACTCTGGTCGGTCTGGTGGTCTATCCTAGTTCAACAGACTTCGGTGGTGTCATAGTGGTCAGTGTCGAACATCTATTGACTTTAGAGGACTGTGGTCTCGCTCTATTCATTCAAGCTATTGTTGCTCTCTCTCTATTCTCCTTTTGCAAATAGACAAGTTTCTTCCCTGCTCACATGTTGTATGGGCTTGTCATGATTCTTATCGAGGATGATTCCTCCATGAGGCGATTAATGCACCATAAATTTGGGTTCAATGCATTTGCGACAATTTTGTACTTGCCATTACGCTTCTCTTTCCGTTTCCAGTTGGCGTGTTTAATGTGATGTTCCATCAGTCCTTGTCATGCCTTAATTCCGATTAGTACCGTCCTGTCATCCTTCTTTTGTCGAATTTCCATTTCCTGCTCGTTTGTCTTAGGCATGTAACCGTTTCTCTTGCCTTTACTACATTCATGTTTCGAGTGTCTTGTGGCTTTTTCGCGGCTTTTTCGGTTTTTTTTTTTTANAGTAGGTGGTCGACTGTCCTTGTATAGCTTCATTCAGCTCCCGTTGATCATTCCTCTGAGGTCTGCACCTGCGAAATCTCTTAACTGTACAACTCTACCGTCTGTTACAGATTTGACCTCATATGGTCCTAACCAATGCATTCTCATCTTTCCTGGGTGCTGAAACGATTTTCTATCATAGAGCAATACTAGATCTCCTACCGTAAAAGTCTTCTTCTTAATGTGTCGATCGTGCCATGCTTTGTCTCTGGCCTTCTTCACTTGTTGATGGAATCCTACCAGGATTGGGTCTTCCTCCATTGCTAACAGCTGGTTCAGTATTTCCTGTATTACACTGCGTTCTGTCATTTGTGTGATAGTGGCTACACATAAGTTGGGTACTAAAAATTCTAATGGTACTACCGCTTCTTGTTCGTAGATGAGTTTGAATGGTGTGTGCCCTGTCAAATTATTACATGTCATCCTATACGCCCATAATATTGCTAGCACTTTGAGGTCCCAGTCGTCTCTATTGATGTTACAGATCTTTGTTAGTGCATTCTCTAGAATTTTGTTGAAGGCTTCTATTGTGCCATTCGCCTGTGGATGATACGGTGTGCTTTTCTAGTGGTGAACTTCAAATTCTTCAAACATCGCGCAGATGGTGTTATTTATGAAATGCCTGCCTTGGTCGCTCATCAAAATTCTTGGGCACCCAAACCTAGTAATTACTTGTTCAAATAAGAAGTGTGCAGCGGTCTCTGTGCTGCAGTCTTTTACTGGTGTGGCTTCTTCCCATCTTGCTAGGTATTTCGTCGCGGTGATGATGTATCTTTCCCTTGTTCTTTTGGCTGGTGGGTTAATAGGTCCCACAAAGTCTATTTACCATTTATCAAATGCTTGCAATGTCACTTGTGGTCGTAACGACATATCGTCCCTTCTATTGGGTTTGCCTACCCTTTGATAGACATCGCATCCCTGACAGTACTTTTTCAATTCTCTATGAATTGTTGGCCACCATAATTCCGCGTGGAGTACCTTCTATGCGGTATATTTTCCTGCATAGTGTCCTCTTACCAATCCCTCGTGGGCTTTTTTTAAAATTCTTGGTCATTCATTCTCTAACACGTACCTTCGTAAAATGATATCTATGCCCATTTTGTATAGATGTCCTGCGATCAATTGATAGTCAGCTACGCGAACTACTAGGTTCTTCTTCTGTGTAGTGGTATAATCTTGCGGTGCGGTACCTATGCTCAAGTACTGGATGATCTATGCGAAGTGGTCATCAACAATCTGTACTAAGAATAACTGTGCATCCGAAAAGTTGTATTCTAAGCTCATGGGTTCTTCTCCATTTGTGACTTGTGATAGGTGGTCAGGTCCTGGATTTAGTTTTACTGGTTTGATGATTACTTTGAAGTCAAATCCCTGAAATAACAATAACCATCGACCGATTCTCCCCCCCAACACTGGTTTGTTGACTAGGTATTTTAGGGCTAAGTGATCTGTAAACATATTAAAATGTTTTCCCAATAGGTAGTGTCTGAACTTCTGAAGTGCGTAAACCATAGCTAGGCCTTCTCTCTCCATTGTGTTATAGTTTTGTTCTGAATTAGATAGTTTTCTGCTTGTGAATGCGATCGGGTGATCCGAGTCTCCTACTCTTGGCTGCGCTAAGATAGCTCCAAGTGCTACTGTTGATGCATCTACATACACATGGAATGTCTTGCCCCAGTCTGGAAATACTAATATCGGTGGAGTGACCATCTTTTCCTTCAGGGTATCCATATCGTGTTGACACTCGTTGTTCCATTGGTACTTTGTATCCTTCCTTAGCAGTTTTCCCATTGGTGCTGTGATCTGCGCATATCCTTTGATGAATTTCTAATAGTATCGTGTGTGTCCTACCATCACTCATGGATGACAAACTATTTTTGGCGCTGGTAAATTAACGATGACTACGATCTTTACCGGATCGACCAATAACCGTTGTTTGCATACTATATGGCCCAATAGTATCCCAAAAAGTGTTCCAAATATACATTTCTTTATGTTTAGTGATATCTGACACTGTCTGCATCGTTCTAGCATCAAGCGTAAAACTTCCACATGGTTTTTTAACAGACTATAGACTGTCCATTCGTCCAGGTATACTTTGAGAAACTTATGGATGAATTCTTTAAATGCTGCGATAACCACTTTGGAGAATATTGTTGGTGCATTCTTCAGTCCAAATGGCATGACTGTATATTGGTAAGATCCCCATTCTGTCGCGAACGTGGTCTTGTATCTGTCCTCCTGTGCTATCTTAATCTGATGGTAGCCCGAGAATCCATCAGTGAATGAGTAAGCTTCGTGCCCCCTCACATTCTTTAGCACTTCATCCGTGAACGGTGTAGGGAATGGGTTGTGTAGGCATGCATCATTCAATTTCCTCATGTCGATGCATATCCTTATCCCTCTTCCTTGTTTCTTGTCCTGTACGACCATCGGGCTTATCCATTCTGATTCCTTGACTGGTTCGATTATGCGGTCTTCAAGCATCCGGTCGATCTCCTCTCTAACTTTCTGTTTATATATGGGGTTTATTCTATATGGTCACTGTCTAATCGGTCTCGCTTCGGGTCTGAGAGGTATTTTCATCTCCCCCAGTTCTCCTACTATACCCTTCATCTCTGTAAATGTTGTAGGAAATAAGTCGTTGTATTCACGCAACAACTCGGTAATGCTTTTTACTGTTGGCTCATCCCAATAGTCTCCAATGCTGGCCATTTTGGGATGTTCCGCTGTTCCGATGTTAACTTTATTTACCTTGATTGGTGTGGAAATAACTACAGATTCTATGGGTGGTCCCTTCACATCTCTTTCACCTTCCACTTCTTCAATTTGAATGTCGCACGGGTCATCTTAGTCTGGTGCTTCCTCCTGTACCTAGTAACATGACAGTAGTTCCTTGACTGTCTACTTATTTCGCTGCTGCTCTTCGGTAATAAGTTCTATTTCCGGTTCTTCAATGAATATGACTCCTTTGATCCGTTTTAGGGCTACATCTATGTTGGGGTTCTCATGCTCAAATGATAAAGTGATGGCAAAGTTTTGTTGCAATGTTTCCCATGTTGTAGTTTCTTTGCGTAGTTCCTGATCTGTATACCAGTTCGCTAGTATGCCTTCTAAAGTGTGAATAAAGTGGTGAGGCCATTCCTCTAGTGGTGTCAATTTCAACAACATTTTGCACTCCTCCAAGTGTTTCACTGGTGTCCCTAGTCCTTCATATCTCCGATGTTTGTTGTTTTTTTGTTTTGCGCCAAACCTTATGCACAGTAACCGCTTACATTGGTACCCATTTGTGATAGTTTCCTTGTGTGCGCCCCGCCATCTCGCGGGTGTGGCCTTGAGTGCTAGTAGCCTCTGGTTCTCTAGTACTTCATCTTCGTATAGTGTCAATAATATTTCCAAATCATTTAGTCCGTTGAAACTGGGTGGTTCTTTGATTTCTATGCCTATCCACCGTACTACACGGTCTATTCTTGCACATCTTCTCGTGGATACTTCGTGTAGTCTCTGCTGCCAGTTTTCTAACCCATTGTCTGAATCTGTTGCGGATGAAGTAATACTATGCAAACTGAGTACCCCATCTGCAGTTGGGTTTACATAATCCTCCTCACGCGTAGTTGTTTTGTACAAGTGGATGATTTCCTCTAAGTCCAGGCAAGTGGGTTCTACGAACCTCTCCCCTTCTGATGGGTCTAGTGGTGCTATGACCCTGTAATCTCTGGATTCAAATGTCATTTTCCTTGTCTTCAAATTAATTATGGTCTGGTTGTTAAACGCCCAGTCTAGACCGAGTAGTGCCGGGTATGGTGTTGTGCCATCTACTATTTCGATGACTTCAAAATATGCTTTAGTGCGCACACCATCAAGATCTACTGTTACTCCTTTCAATCTCCCTATTGGTAGGACCCTATGCCGGTTTGCTAGTTTTAGTTGGACATTTGAATATCCCAATGTTGGCTCTCCCATGCATTTCCAGGTTTTCTTGGGTAGCACATTCACTTCAGATCCTAGGTCGAGTATGATATCTCCCATATTGAAATCCCCAATGTTAGCATTAAATCTAAATTCCCTACTTGTTCTTCTTCTTGTGTGTAGATGATTGACAATTTTTGGTTCTAGATTTTGTTCCGTCTCGTTGCTACATTTCTCTAGGATGTTTTGCAATATTTTCATAGATGAAGGATCAATTAATATTTTGATGCATGTTGGCCCTTCGGTATGGAAGCAAGTGAAGATCAAGGAAGAAAAGGTCAAACATGAATTGCGCGGAAGACACAGTGACTGTCACTAGGTCGAAGTAAGCAAAAGAGCAGAAAAGCCAGAGTGAAGTGTGAAAAAGCTAGCCGTTGGATGAGGAGATCAAGGATGACAAATCAATAAGGGAGATGGATTGAGGACAACTTAGAAAGCGGGGAAAGCCACCATTACCATCGTGCAAAAAGAAAGGAGAGACAGGCCGACGAAGCCCGAGAAAAGTGGGTCAAGTTGACCTAGGGTTTTAGAGACCTAGGGTTTTGGTAATTAGGGTTTTGAAACCTAGGTTTCAACCTAAGGATACCGGTGAGGGACTATAATGTATAAATAGAGGTTGAGAGGACCTAGGTCAGGTCGGTACTATTGTTGGGCATTGATATTGATTATTGTTGATTGAGAGATTATTGTACTATGAGAGAGGGAGTGCTGAGAGCAAGAGCTTCCTGGTATTGTAAGATCTTCAGCTGGGTGTGAGGATCAAGTCTTGCAGCTGGGTGTGTAGGACGGTAGAGGAAGAGAGAAGAAGAGAGAAGATCTGTTGGCTAAGAGCACAGATCAAAACTGTAGGCTTTATCTTAATATATTATAAGCGCAGTTCTGTGGACGTAGCCCTAGAGAGAGGGAAAACCACATATACCTTGTGTTGTGTGTGTGATTGATGCTTTGATCTCTGTTGCTGTTATATGGTTAATTGCATTACTATGTTAGATCAGATCTATAACTGTGCAGGATAGATCCAGCTTGATAAGTGTTGATGCATATGGAGTTGTTGTTGTACTTGATCCACTTGACATTCCTTTGGTTGTAGACATCTCTTTCATGCAACCCCCTCATAGCTGCTTCAGGTGAGACTGCATCCGCTTCGTAGGTGTTGCCGAAAGGACCAGTAGCTAGGGCTTGTTGGTGCGCTCTTGGAGTGAACCTTGGGTCTGCCCCTGTGCCAACAATGCATGACTACAAAAAGTCTTTAATAGTACTTACTTGTCCCTCGGGTGGAATTCCTTTGGTATGATCCAATGATGGCGACATTTCATATTCTGGGGCTTCATGGGCTGGTTGCGTAGTGGAAGTCGACGTTGAATCCCTCTTCTGAAATTCTTGTTTGGCTTCCTTAAAAGTCTCCTTTTTTTGGGTGCGTCGAATTGCTTCCTTGGTTCGGTGTTCTTTTTTACCCACTGGTTTTGTGCAGGTTCTTGTCAGATTGTGTCATTTCCTATCTTTGTTCCTCCATGGGTGACTATGTTGATGTTTCGTCCATCCTCCCTTGCTTTGGTTGAAATCCATTGAACATTCTGGTTGTTCTGGTTCCTTTTTTCCTGGATCTTTACTAATAGTGTCGGGCATTCCTCCATCTCGTGGTCCGATGCGCGACAATACATACAAGTTGTTGGCGACAGTGGGAATTATTGTGCATAATGTCCCAGTTGCTGGCAGTTGTGACATGTGACTGGTCCTCTGCCACGTCTGAAGCCTGCTTTGGTTCATCCTCCTCCTCGATAGCCTGCTCAATCCCCTCTCGACGCGTTATATGGTGGTGCCTGATTATACTGCGCGGTATTATACTGGGGTTACGCCGAGTTGTACTGTGGCTGTGCGTTGTTGTATGGTTGCTGCGCAGTGTTGTATTGCTGCTGCGTAGTGTTGTATGGAGCTGTGGCTTGATTGAACCGTGGCGCTGCTTGCCCAGTGATCATTTCGCCCTGTGCTCTATATGTGTATGATGTTCTTTCTCACATCATCTCCATAGTTCTGCAATCTTTTTCGTCGTGGCCTACTGACTTACAAAAGGTGTAATAAAAATTCTTTGGCACTGTTTGGTACTTCTGCATCATCTTGCAGTGATAAGGGTCATGAACCAGTTTCTTGCATATTTCGTACCATAATCCTCCCCGTGGTAGCAGGTTTGGCATGCCTGTTTCCATATACTGTGTGAATGTTGGACATTCATTCTTGTGGTGTCCTTCCATCCTACATGTGGTGCACCAAACGACTTCTCGTTTGTCCTTGTTCTTGTTCTACTTCAACTGAAATGTTAGTTTCTTCAAATCCTCCTTCAATTATTCAATAGTTGGGTCCGTCTGCTGGTACTGGTTCTCTTCCAGCTGTAAGGCTTCCCGTAGAGCCTCAGCTTGGGTCTGAAACTTCTGCTGTCGTAAGGGATATTTTAGGTGTGGGAGTAGTGAGTTGACAAACAGGTGCCGATGCTACATCTCGGTCATAAGGTATTTTAACTTCCCCTTCAGTCGCTTGAATCTCTGGTCAATCTCCCATACAGACTCTCCTGGTTTCTGTCTGATCTCGATCATTTCATTCATGTACTGATCCTCTGAGATCGGCTTCTGGAACTCATTAATTAGTAGCTTCTTAATGTTTTCCAATGTCCTCGTCATCCCAGGGGCACTGTTCATGTCTAGACTCATGTACTAGTCTAGTGCGCGGTCTCTCAGTGTGATCTCTAGCTGTGCAAGTTTGGTGCCTTCATCAGTGATATGTTTTGCCTCCCAGATATTTGTACAAATAAAAAAATGCTTCTTAGCATCTTCTGTTGCTTCTCCTCAAAATTCCGATAATCTGATCATGGGGTCATGTCATACCATTCTAAATATTGAATTGCTACCTCCGCTGCACGGTGTAGATACTTGACTAGTACTGTCTGAACCGGGTCCTCCAATTGTTTCTCCTGTGGTAGATGTACTTCTTGCTATCAGACTTCCTCCGAAATTCGGTTGTGTAAACGATGGTGTTCTCTCTGGTGTATTGGTCGCACATGGGTTGATGGGTTCCACACTGACATTAATATGGAAAGGATGGCTATATTCTCCTCCTGTTCTTGGGCCTCTTGTTTTCCTCTCATAGGTTGTGTGCATGATTTCCTCAATCTGCTCCATAGCCCAAAGATCCTCTACCTCTTCTTCATCGCTTGCCAAGCTCTCCCTCACGGCTATGACTCTTTTCTTGGTATTCACCTTATATTGGTAGGGTACTCCGCTACGCTTCGTTCCTAGTGATGCCAAGATCCACTTAAGCTAGTCATCATCCATCAATATTGGGTCCAAGAATTCCTCCTCCTTCTTGACTTTATCCTCACCTTCGACCATTTATCCTTCCTTTGTCAGTGCTTCCCCCCTTCTCCCATGCACACAGGGAAGTCTAGCTGTCTACTTCCATTGTCATCACACCTTTGTTATATAGCAGTATTTTAATAGAAGTATACAGTGATCGAATGTACCTTCTGCAAGGTCCGCATTGAAATTCCTGCTCTGTTGCGCTGTATGACTTCACTGTGTCAACTGCAAACTCTATGATGAAGCCTGCCACCATACTGTTGAGCCAAAAGTCGACTGCACGGGCGAATTTGTTGTTCACCTGTTGTAACTGCTCAATCTGTACTGGGGTCCAATCTAGCTGTCGGATCCAGTTTGTCGCATGGTTATCTTTCAACCTTAGTATCCACTCCTGCAGTAGGTGGGGAAAATCACAGAAAAATACTTCATGTAAATCCGTAAACATGTATTTATCTAGATATTTGCGAGGTGTGAGCCTAGGTGTTATCCACAAATTTGGTCATTGTGATGATGTCATGATGATATCATGATGATGGAAAATCAAACTCATTATCAAGAACACTTTCCTGAGAAAAGTTACAGTTGTCTTCTTCCAGAATTCACACTTTGAAACATGTTCGCAGGCTGCTTATATGTTCACCTGCGGGAATACTAGTTTCTCGCAGTCTGCTTTAGATTGGGGTGCGAACTTCTCGCACTGTACTCATGGTTAGGGTGCGAACATGATTTTACAAAGGAAAAAGATAAAGATCTCGAACCTTCTAGAAGGGAATATTCTAGAAGGGGTGAGTTGGCTTTCGAGTGGTTACTCAAGTACTGTCATTCCAGATATCTTGGGATCATTCCCTATCCAAGTAACTAATCTACCTC
>SNQJ01S0182270.1:2860-19154 GCA_010110895.2 Picea sitchensis | reverse complement strand
TATGTGGATGACATGTTGCTGATAGGAAACAACAAGGAGATTATACAGGATGTGAAAACTCAGTTGTCCTCTAAATTCGACATGAAGGATCTTGGTGCTTCAAATTTCATTTTGGGCACGGAAATTAAAAGAGATCGAAAAATGAGGAAACTATGGTTAAATCAGAGAAAATATGTCGAGACAATATTGCAAAGGTTTAATATGCAGGAATGTAAACCGATCAAGGTTCCTATTCCTATTGGTGTAAATTTATCTGCGGATCAATGTCCCAAGACACATGAAGAAGAGGAGGACATGTCTCATGTTCCATATGCGAGTGCAGTTGGTAGTTTGATGTATGCAGTGGTTTGTACTAGACCGGACATTGCGCATGCAGTGGGAGTTTTGAGCAGGTATATGTCAAAACCAGGGAAGGAGCATTGGACAACAATAAAAAGGGTTTTCAGGTATTTGTGTGGCACTGCTACCTATGGATTGTGCTATAAAGGAATACTGGGATTGGATAGAGTGGTGGATATACATGGCTTTGTGGATGCAGACTGGGCTGGAGATTTGGATCGTAGGAGATCTACAAGCGAGTATGTGTTTAACCTGTTTGGAGGAGAAATAAGTTGGATAAGAAAAAGATAGGTTGTAGTGGAACTTTCAACTACAGAATTTGAATACATGGCAGCCACTCATGCAAGTAAGGAAGCAATATGGTTACAAAGTTTGTGTTTAGGTATTGGGTTGGTGCAATAAGTTGTAAGGATACAGTGTGATAGTCAGAGTGAAATTTTTCTGGCGAAGAACCGTGCTTATCATTCAAAGACAAAGCACATTGATGTTCAATATCACTTTGTGAGAGACATGATTGAAGAAAAGAAAGTATCACTAATGAAGGTGGACACTTTGAAGAATGTTGCAGAATCATTAACAAAATCTGTAAGCACTGAGAATTTCTCTTGGTGTAGAGGATCCATGGGCATTGTTGCCCTGGATTTTTGACTATGTAACTCTGTAACCCCCTGTATGCAAAGAAAACAACAAATGGGAGAATGTTGGGTATGTGTCATGTATTTAGGTGTTTTTTTCGGCACATGGTTTTTTCCAATGGTTTTCTATTTCCAGTTAAGGAATTAGGGTTTTGGATTAATTTAGGTCATTGGGTTAGGGTTTTGGATGTCGCTGGATCCTATATGTATATTGTATTGTAAACAATGTAACACAAGAAATGAATATAATATATGCTGGTTTTCCCGGTTTGGGTTTCTAGGGGAAAAATCTCTGTGTAATGTTTGTATTTTCCATTGTATCTTTTCTGTTCTTTTTTGAATATATGTTTATAGTAGACATTGTACAGGGTTAGAATTTACAAGAAGCTCCATCTAACTTGTTTTCTGACTTCATAGAGTAAGTCATGGTTGCTTTGACTTGGTCAACCCTATATTTGACCAAAAACTCAAACTTGACATCTTGGCTTGTTGAGAGTACCAGGATATGCATTAGGGTAGGGTGCACTGGTCTATCTGAAAATTAGGTCAATCCCTTCACTTAAGGTGCCTCAACGAGAGGGTTAGGGTTTCTGCAACTGCACCTGCTAGTAACCCTAACGAAAATGATTTAGTAACTGCTACTGCCAGAAACCCTAGGGACAATTCTTCAATGATCTTAGTATCCTTATGGCTATGCTCCCTTCCAGTGGTTAGACTGAATGAAGGAGGTGTGGGCCTTGTTATCACCTGCTAATTTGCATTAATTTTTCTCAAATCATATTGTCCTTGTGTTATTTTTCCACTCAGATTTTCAAAAAATTTCACCAGCTCTGTCAAGCTCCCATCACCTAAATCCTTCACTCAACTGATCATCCAAAATATTCATGTCCTCCATGAGTAAAAAATTTGGCGAATATCCCAAAACATATACCTAGCCTTAATGCTTATCTAAATCCCTTAGTTCCATAACTTAATTCATTTTTACCCTTATTTTCATATTCCCGTTGAAAATAAAAAATATTCCTTTTATTAAGCACCCTTATCCTATCCACAAAGTCATGTGTTAAGCCTCATACGACCAAAGTCCTTAGAAAATAGAAAAATGGTTTATTATTATTAATATAAATATTTTTATATTAAAATATTTTTATTAATATTTAATCCAATATTTAATTTATGAAATCATGTCAAATCATGGGCATGGATCTCAATTTATAATGTGGAAAAGTCAAAGGTTGGATGGAAGATGTACATACATATCGAGCATATAATTAACGCGAAGGTTAATTATGTGAAGGCGGGCCGGGGAATAAACTAGTGGTTTGGTGATTGGACACATGTTTTTACGTGGTGCATATCGAGGGTAAAAGTAGTTTGGATTAAACCACTCCAGCCCAAGCCTGATACAATAAATGCAAAGATATATCATATGTTTTATGTGCGACATTTTTCCACGAGTGCATTTCAACAACAATTATGGAATTTCTAATAAATGAGTTTGCTCCTCACGATGAAAAGGTTTTACAGAGGTAAGATTTAAGTTTTACAAATTAAAGAAATTAATGTTTAATTCCATGGAAACGAATTAAATAGGAAGATGCACGTGAAATAAATATTTGGGTAATTTTTTATCCAAAGGTTTTACAGAAGTAAAGGAAGAAGATAAAAGGTATTTTACCAAAGATAGTAAATTGGAAAAAACATGACACAATAAATGTTTTTCACAATGAAACGATAAATTGGAAAAAACATAACACAGTAAATGTTTTTCATGTGAAATGGTAACAGTAATTTTTTTTTACAATGAAATGGTGAATTGGGTAAAACAAGACATGGTTTTAAAGAACCACGGGCATGAATTAAATTATGGAAATTTAATTCTACATGATAGAAAATATTTGGGAATTATTTTTATTCCAAATATATTATTCCCAAATGTTTGATGAGAGTATGGATAAATGCAATCATATTTGAAAGAGTATAAGTGACATTTAAAAGAGAACATGGTAGAGGAAGGAGGTGGAGAGTTAGAGGAATCTGCAGGGATCATGAAACATTTTTCTGAAAACTGTCATTTGTAATCATTGTAGAAGCTGAAACGTTTCAATTCAGCTATTGTAATCAATTTCTAACTAAAGGAACTCGAAATTGTATAAATGAGAGAGGTTCTGAATTATTAAGTGTGGGAAGAAGTGCAAGGGCACAAACTCTGGTTGTTCTGAACTAAATTGTAAATTTATGGAGATGAATTTAATACATTTGCAGAGGCTTTTGAAGTCTCTATGAAAAGATTCTAATGGTGGTGATATGAGTTTTGTTTTCCCTCATTGTATGTATTTCCTGTGTTCTTTAATTCCATTTACACTGTCTTCTGTTTGAATTGGATAGTTAAAAGCCCAGAATTCATCTCTTGATGCTCTTGGCTGAAATAATTTAAACCATGTGTGCTTCTTCCTAGCTAATTCAGAATTCATTTTTGTAATGCTTTGATGAAGTTACTTGTTTTTCCCCTTTCCTCTTACACTCTGAAAATTGCAATTTACAACTCAGATTCATTGCCTCATTTAGCCTTTATCCTCTAGAAAGTTCTACAGGCCAGTCAAGGTTTCCATTCAATTTCAGAATTTTGACTCCATAGCCCTGTGTGTCCCTCCCCTTCTTTGCCAACAACTTTATAAAAAACCCCAAAACAATCTAAATCTAGCCACTGATTATCAAATAAATATCAAGTGACGTGAGAGATCCCTCTCTGAGTTGAGTAGGCTAGTTCCCAACTCTAAATTAGGTTGAAATAGTTAGCTCTGTCGTTTGTCTATTCAGTTGGACAAAATTTACAAAGTGCTAACATTTTGGCGTCGTTGCCGGGGACGAAATTGAAAATTTTTCCCTAGGAAAGAACGTCATGGTTGAGATCTAAGGTCCGAGAGCAACCAACACTTAGACAAATATTGTATGTATCTCTTCTTTGGCGACTCCACACATCAAAAAATCAGTTTGAAGGTGATTCCACTGGTAGAAGAATCCACAAATTTAAATTTTCACTGGCAACTCCACTCTCAATGAATAATCCAGGTTCCAAAACTTCATTGGCGACTCCATTGTCCGAGGATGAGTTCAATATCTGCAAGGTATGATCCAATTAATCGATCTCATATTCCTAGCTTTCCAAATCATATTCCTCACATAAATTGGCAAAAATATTTGCCTAAATTTGAAGATGGGAAAGGAAGTGATGTTGCCTTGCAATTGATTAGATTTCACATGCACATATGTAATTTGGGGGTTGAATTTCATGAGGATTGTTTGATGAAAATGTTTATGGCTACTTTGGAGGGGAAAGAAAGATTATGGTATGAAGGTTTAAAACCAAGAAGCTTATACTCTCTTAAAAATTTCCATATAACATTCTTTAAGTATTATGGAGAATTTAATCCTTCATCCTTGGTTTTTGAAGATTGTTGTGAATTTTTTGAACATTTCATTAAGTACCTTGAATATGTTTTTGGTGATGAAGAGTGTATGAATGATGAAATCATAGAAGCCCTTTATGAATATTTATCCCAACAACAAATAGTATCCCCTCCTTTGGTTGAAGATGAAGCTGATCAAGAAATTGTTGTTAAAAGTCATTTTCCTTCTCCTGAACTTGATAGAGATATTCAACAAGATTTTCAGCAAGACGAAGTGTTTCAAAGTTGTATTTCTCCCCCTATGAATGATGTGGTTGTTCAAATTATAAGTGGCCTAGACATGGATGAAGATTCTGAAACTTCATCTATGGAAACTTCAAGAAATGAACAAACAAATGACATAGAGTTTCGGGAAAGCAACAAAACAACGTATGCCACTTTATAATAAAAAATACAGAAAGATAACGAAGAGGCAATTGTTTTATTTGATTCATTTGAAAATCATGGTTTTAGAAATACATCCATGGGAACTCTAGAATGTGAAATAGTTCATGATGTTAGCTTTTAACATTTACAAGAAGGTTATGAACAAGAATTTATTTCCATTCATTCATTTGAAAGTCAAAATGACAGTCATCAAGAAAATTTCCAGAAGTTTAAGAAAACCAAATCAGAATTGTTTGATGAACAAGAGGACGCACATAACATGGCTGTCACATTTGAAGATGTTCAAGAATGTATGAATGTTTTTGATATGCATGGAAGAGTAGACAAACCTATTGCTACCATTTCATTTGAAAATGTTCTCAAAACAGAAGAAATAGAGCAAGAACAACACACTTATGAAAGAGGCTTGTCTTTCTGTTTTTGTTCATCAAGAAGAAATGATTTTTCATGGTTTTCAAGATCCCGTGGCCATCCTATTATAGTCTTCAGTGAAGGAGGATTTTGTTTCATTCATAAGGTCAGGTTTTGAATTCAACTTTTGTTTTTATCTGCCATATTTTACATTTATTTTCCTGATTAAGAAAGATGTGAGCGGAGAAAAATCGGGAAGCCAATTGCTTGATTGGTTGCATTGGCACTTTAGCATCACTTGATTGAGTATTCATTTCAACAGTTTTAGAGTAGATAGGAGTGTGCAAATAAGCTTGTTCGTCAAGCATTTTTCAGTTTGGATTTTCAGTAGTGTGTATAGTCAGATTTTAATGGTGTATTCAGTGTTCAGTATCCAGTTGAGAGCAGTGTGCAGAGTTTGGTTTTCAGAAGACACTGGTGAAAGGTCGGAGTAGGGTACAGACACATGTTTTGGGAGCATCCCAATGGATCAAGCATGTGGTCTACTGTTCTTTGTTACCTCGCAGGGAGGATAGCATCCCCAATAGGAGCCTATGTTATCACCTGCTAATTTGCATTAATTTTTCTCAAAGCATCTTGTCCTTGTGTTATTTTTCCACTCAGATTTTCAAAAAATTTCACTAGCTCCGTCAAGCTCCCATCACCTAAATCCTTCACTCAACTGATCATCCAAAATAGTCATGTCCTCCATGAGTAAAAAAATTGGAGAATATCCCAAACCTATACCTAGCCTTAATGCTTATCTAAATCTCTTAGTTCCATCACTTCATTCATTTTTACCCTTATTTTCATATTCCCGTTGAAAATAAAAAATATTCCTTTTATTAAGCACCCTTATCCTATCCACAAAGTCATAAGTTAATCCTCATACGCCCAAAGTCCTTAGAAAATAGAAAAATGGTTTATTATTATTAATATAAATATTTTATATTAAAATATTTATATTAATATTTAATCCAATATTTAATTTATGAAATCACATCAAATCATGGGCACAAATCTCAATTTATAATGTGGAAAATTCAAAGGTTGGATGGAGGGCACACATACATATCATGCATAGAATTAACGTGGAGGTTAATTATGTGAAGGCGGGTCGGGGAGTAAACCGGTGGTTTGGTGATTGGACATTTAAGTGGTGCATATCGAGGGTAAAAGTAGTTTGGATTAAACCACTCTAGCCCAAGTCCGATATAATAAATACAAATATTTATCATATGTTTTATGTGGGACATTTTTCCACGAGTGCATTTCAACAACAATTATGGAATTTCTAATAAATGAGATTCCTCCTCACAGTGAAAAGGTTTTACAGAGGTAAGATTTAAGTTTTACAAATTAAATAGATTAATGTTTAATTCCTTGGAAAAGAATTAAATGTGAAGATGCACGTGAAAGGAAGATTTGGGTAATTTTTTATCCAAAGGTTTTGCAGAAGTAAAGGAAGAAGATAAAAGGTATTTTAACAAAGATGGTAAATTGGAAAAAACATAACACAATAAATGTTTTTCATGTGAAATGGTAACAGTAAATGTTTTTTACAGTGAAATGGTGAATTGGGCAAAACAAGACATGGTTTTAAAGAACCACAAACATGAATTAAATTATGGAAATTTAATTCTACAGGATAGAAAATATGTGGGAATTATTTTTATTTCAAATATATTATTCCCAAATGTTTAATGAGAATATGGATAAATGCAATTATATTTGAAAGAGTATAAGTGACATTTCAAAGAGAATGTGGTAGAGGAAGGAGCTAGAGCGTCAGAGGAATCAACAGGGATCATGAAACATTTTTCTAAAAACTGTCATTTGTAATCATTGTAGAAGCTGAAATGTTTCAGTTTAGCTATTGTAATAAATTTCTAACTAAAAGAACTCGAAATTGTATAAATGAGAGAGTTTATGAATTTATTAAGTGTGGGAATAGGTGCAAGGGCACAAACTCTGGTTGTTCTGAACTAAATTGTGAATTTCTAGAGATGAATTGAATACATTTGCAGAAGCTTTTGAAGTCTCTATGAAAAGATTCTAATGGTGGTGATATGAGTTTTGTTTTCCCTCATTGTATGTATTTACTATGTTCTTTAATTCCATTTACATTGTCTTCTGTTTGAATTGGATAGTTAAAAGCCCAGAATTCATCTCTTGATGCTCTCGGCTGAAGCAATTTAAACCATGTGTGTTTCTTCCTAGCTAATTCAGAATTCATTGTCGTAATGTTCTGATGCAGTTACTTGTTTTTCCCCTTTCCTCTTACACTCTTCAAATTTCAATTTACAACTCAGATTCATTGCCTCATTTAGCCTTTATCCTCTAGAGAGTTCTACAGGCTAGTCAAGGTTTCCATTCAATTTCAGAATTTTGACTTCATAGCCCTGAGTGTCCCTCCCCTTCCTTGCCAAAAACTTTATAAAACCCCCCAAAACAAGCTAAATCTAGCCATTGATTATCAAATAAATATCAAGTGACACAAGAGAGCCCTCTCTAAGTTGAGTAGGCTAATGCCTAGATATAAAGTAGGTTGAAATAGTTACCTCTATCATTTTTCTATCCAGTCGGACAAACTTTATAGAGTGCTAACATGCCCATAACCTGTTATAATATGATGGATTGTGCTCGTTTTACCATAGACAATATCACTATTGTCACCAAACCATAGGCCGAAGCCACCCTTTGATCACCTTAACCTTGACAGAGAATCATTCTGGAAGAAAACTCTAGGCTAGATAGCCAAACAAAGGGTGGCACACCTTTCTCCAAGGATAGCGCACCAAACAAGAGTTGATTAGATAGTCCAAACCAAAACCAAGACATAGTCCAAGTGAAAATGTAATCTTCTAGTTGCAGTAGTTGCAATGACAGCTCTCCTCCAAACTTGTGCACAAACTGGCTAACTGCAGTGTGCACAAGTGAGATTTACAGTTCTGATAAATGCCTGTCAGAATGAAGACTGGCCTCCTGTATTTATACTAAATCTGGCAAACTGTCTGGGCCGACTTCTCATTCTGGGTACTAATTCTTTAGTATATATTATTTCCTTTAGATGACTTCTTCTCTTGGAGGCTAATAACCTAATAATAGTCATTCTCTTGAATCGAATTGTCTTCTAGGGTTATTAACCAATCAATTAGGGTTTCTTCTTGCTTCCCAGAATATTCTATTATCGTCAGGTTTACACGTGGAGGTAAATACCTCCCACAGTTACCATAATATCAATAGAAGGAATATGTACATGAGAGTAAAGAACAATTCAACATAAGACTTAAATGATCCTTGATAAAAATAATATGAAAAGATTAGCTCATACCTCCAATTACCTGAAGTGAAAACAATGTTAAGCACATGACAAAGATCATATCACTTTGGCATCAGTACCAGATAAGTAACATAACATGTTTCTGCAGTACCATAATAGATAGTGCTGGAATAAGACAGTACCAGAACAATATTTTGTAGTATCGAAACAGAACAGTACCAGAACATAGCAATACTAGAACATAATTCTGCAGTACCGGAACAGAGTAGTACCAGAACAAAAAAACAAAAATAAGTAACCAGGGGCAGAAACAGAGTGACAGGATGAATGATTTCTATACGAGGAGATGTATACGAGGGATTACATAAGTGCATGGTAGAGAGCGTGTAGTAATTGAGGACAGGAGGATGTATGAGAGTAACCACATGTTTAATACATAATTAGTCTAATTCCTTAATAAACGAAAAAATGTTGAGTTTATATGTCCTATTACTTGAAGCATTTAAATCGAGCAGCAAAAACTTTGAAATTAGGATAAGGACTACCAACACCTCATTACCAGTACCAAATCACCTTAGTACCAGATGAACACAGATTTCTTTTTGCCTAGTACTGAATGAACGCAGACCTTGCCCAATACATGATGAACACATAGTTTTTCCAATACCGGAAGAGCGCAGGGGTTAATTTGTTACGATACCAGAACAACACAAAGAGAATATTTGCAGTACTGGAATATCACAAAGATGTTATCCAGTACCGGATGAACATAAAAAGAATATTTGCAATATCGGAATAGCACAAAGATGTTATCCAGTACTGGATCACCACAAAATTTCATTCTGGAACTCAATGAGAATTGGATAAGGTACCTGGTGGCGTATTCTACAAACTAGAATTTGTAGGGTTCTCCTTTTCGCTGGCATACTCTGAGTATCAATTTGTAGAAGATGTTATCAATCACTATTGCTGCAGGAATAAACATATGGATTTGTTATGTTGAAGTATCATGCTGGAAAAACACTGCTTTTGTTGCTACTTCCATTTTATTAAAAAATAAACCTAACTACTACTGTATCAAAAACCAGTCCCACATGCCTGAGGTTTTGCATGGCCTCATGCCAACAATGTGAGAAGATAAAAAAGGATGCTCATAAGGTTGCAAACATCTTCTAAAAACAAACCAATAGAACTAATTAAAACTAGATTTTTATTCATGCTTACAAACATAAAATTTAGGGAAAATGTCAAAAGTTGAATTATTAGCTATGAATAAAATAGTTTGGAATTAACATTCAGTTTCAATTTCTATTAAAAATATAACTTAACTGATTATCCTTGTGAAATAGTGGTCTTAAATAAATAGGTATTGATAAAGAACGAATGCATCATTTTTAACAACTTAAGGAAAAAGAATAAATTTGAAGAAATAGGTCATGAAGCACTCCCTTAAGTGTTATATTCTGTTGACAAGGATGCCTTCTCTGCTTTTGAAAACCTTCCAATATTATGTGTTCATTTGGAGGATGAAGAGATTACCTTCTCATAAAATTCCAAACAAAATTATCATAACTTTTAGAAAGAAATCTACTATAGGAACAAAAGATCTTAAACTGATTGCTTTATTAACTTTTGACATTCCCATTTATGAAAAGTATGAAATATATGTTGCATTTTACTTATGTTCGACATTTATTTATTTATTTACCTATCCTACTCTAATTGAACAAAAAAAAATGTCCTTCAAGTATAGGAATACTTCCGGTGAAGCCATGTGTGTAACAGGGTTAGAAATATATCCATACTCGGGTTTAAAAGATAAATTTTAATTCATACCAGAGTATGAAGGACCATTTGCTTTAATTATGAGATCAAGAAGTAATGAAAAATAAAAGAGTGGTGTGACCTAATAACTAATTGAAACCATATTTCAATAGGATCACTTTATTCTTGTTTCTCTTCTTTGTTTAGGTCACACTAAATGTCTTCCTCTACCATGCTATGCAGATTATCCTCTTCAAGATGATTGGTCTTTGGAGTACATACATGATCTGTTGAGAGGCATGCTAAGGACTCCTCAATATCAGGTTCCATTGGTTGTTCTCCATTGAATTTTATCCATGATTCTTTATTCTCCTCAACAAATTGACAAGAGGAATCCAACTGGGCTTCTAAATCTTCCTGTGGAGAGACAACTAGATTCTTGACTGTTGTGAAGATATTATCTTCCTGAGAGGCAGATACCCCAGTTGCTGCTAGAATGCAGGAAATTTCTTGGAGGAAAATTCTTCAAGCTCTTGATCATCCTTGAATTACTCTAGTTGGTTGATGGTCCCTGTCTCAAAACATAAATTAGTACTCGAGGGTTCTTACAGTGCCCCAAAAATGATTTATCATGAAAGATCTTAATTTTAAAACTATTTGCAAAAATAAAACACACCAAACTTGAAATCCTTGCATTACTAGGACCCTATTGTCACTAGGTTATCATTTCGCACAAGTTATTGCATCATAAATAAAACTAAATTTGCATAAAAAAAGGAAAAACACACTTGCATTTAAAAAGAAGAGGACAACCTAAATTCGGAGCAACCCCACCAAAGTGGATGCGTGGGCTCTTCCCTCATGTTTTACCATCTTCTCTTCGCCCTTAGGTCCATAAAACCAATCCAAAACCATTAAAGCAATCTGATACAAATACTACCTATTACCGTTTACAACTCCCCGACAACGATGCCAAAATGTTGGTGCAATTATATGCATAATATATTACCAAACATAAATTATCAACTGAGATTCGTAATCAATAGAGTTGTTACACTATATGTGCTAGAAACAGGTGGTCTATCTAGGTATGATGAGTATAGCTCAATCAAGAAACAATCAATAACAAGATGCTCTGTTTTCACACTTTTTAAAATAACATTATCCACTCATTTCAAAATCTAGAAAGAAAAATTGATCAATAAATGTATAACTCAGAATTCTTGTTGAGGGAATATATCTGCTCATTATAGGCTCATGAAATATAGAGATGGGATATGAGTCTATCTCCTGTAACAAACACACAATCACTCATTAACATTTTGGAAACTTAACTGACCTAAAATAACTACTAGACAAAGTATAAACACTCCATTATAAGTGCATGTATGTGAGAGATGGAGGTCTTGATATCATATCCTATAACAAATCAATTCAATAATAACTTGCAAGTAATCCCTATCTAATTTTGCACACTTCTTCAAACCAATGACATTCAGAAAATAAATCAATGCAACTTGATAATTATGAAAAGCTATTTCATTCTTGCACAGGAAACATAAGTTTTTATGAGATGTTCCATTTGTTGGCTCATGTAATGTGAATGGTGGACTCTCAAACTATTCATGAACTACCAAACTTTGCAATCAATTCTAATAGTGAAATAAAAAATGAAATCAAAACAACAAGTACATGAAATAAAAATCTATACTAATAATTTACAATGAACTTACCAAGCTGGATCGGTGGGCCCTTGTTGATGCCAACATGGAAGCTTTTAGATCAGCAGATTCTAAATGCTAAAAGACACACAATATCATTGAATTCAAACTTCCATTGATCTTCAACAAATAAATTTACAAAAAGAGTCTGTTCATAAATCTAATCTGCAGCATAATAATTCCTCCCCTTTGGCTTAGAGCCATCATTCAATTTATATACTTTTTACATTACAAATTTGGCTCTAGACAATCCAATCCATGAACAATCAAATAAAAACCATTTTACATCAATGGATGTCGAGTACAACCATTATCTAATCAAGGAAATGCATTTTCCATGAATCTGGGAATGATCCTAGAATTTCTGGAAAATTGACAATGATTTAGGATGAATCGTTCCCCCTGGGGTGAAGGTCCACATGTGTGATATCTAGGGATTATGGAACCTATTTTCACATGAAAACACCGCTCTGGACAAAACCCATGTCCCCAAAATTTGAGATTCATTGTTATCTGCTTGGAAATCGAGGTGCAAATCCAGTACCAGAATGTTGGTACCGAAATTTTGTAAACATGGTTTTAGTACTAGATCAACATAGTCATGACCATGAGTACCAGATCAGGTGCAAAGGAAGTACTGGATCAGGCGCAAGACTGGTACCGAATGCAATGTTGAGTGTGTTGGTACCATATGCAATGTTGCGTGTTGGTACTGGATGCAATGTTGAGTTGGTACCGGATGCGATGTGGAGTACTGGAATAGGTGGAACATTAGTACCAGAATAGGTGGAGAATTGGAACCAGATCAAACATGGTACCAGATCATGCTATGGTTGCAGTACCAGATTAGTGAAGTACCATATGAAGCTTCTTAAGAGTCAAAGTTATTAGGAACATACATAATCAATCATTTAATCAAAATAAATCAATAAAAATAAACAAATCCTGCCTTAATCATAAGTTACCTCTCTATGCACATGGACAAGGTCACTAAGTGGATTTGTGGAGGAAATGGTCAACATATTCACATATGAGAGGTAAAATTGACTCATATAGAGAATAATATAGGGTAATAGAGGTGTCAAAATGGAGTCTCAACATTCCCCCATGCTTAAGTCATTGCATGTCCTCATGCAACAATGATATTCAAAATTTCAAAATTGATGATACTTCTCACTCGATCAAGCATTCCTTGAATTTCCACCTTTATTCAGCTCCTTAAGTTCTCTTTTAAGTAACCTACTATACCATATAAACTTCCTAGACTATTCTTCACACTTCTTACCCATGGAAAAGTAGTTATGACGAAAAAGTGGAGTCATGAGTAATAGATTAGATATGTTAGTGATTTGACATTAAGTCTTATTCAATATGTTGTGGATCATAGTTAGGAGAAAGGGTTGGATGTGACTCTAATATGATTATATGATAGTGGCCAAGAGTTTTCATAATGACTTCGACTAACAGGCCCCACCTGGCTAGATTACCTTTAAAATAAAAGTGATACAAGGATAGTTTAGATCTCATTTGAAGAGAGTAACACATAAAATAATACATCCCAAGATGATTAACTCGTTTCTTATCCAAGTTTTTAGAGATGAAGCTCTTATTGCTTAGGTAAGGTGAATTACATATACTGAGGGTCCCACTTTCATGAAAACCTATTTATTTTAAATATATAACTCTAAAGTGGATACTGAAGGTTCTTAAAAACATCATCCCAGAGATACAAAGGTCATCTCCTAGACTTGATTTGATAATGCTTCAGAATAAGACCCAAGGGTTTTTGTTCAGTTTTAGGTGTGCCACTTTATGTTTTTCAACTCTCTTTACCTGACATAGCCCCGCTGCCAACAGGCTTGTTCAGTACCCTGACGGGTTTACCTTAGTACCATACAAGCATGGCCCTGCTACCAACAGGCCTGTTCAGTACCTCGACAGGTTTACTTGTACTTCTAGATACTTCCTTTTTATTATATTACTCAAAAGATTTAGAATGATGTATATTGTTCATTGATAGTTTTAGAGTATAAGGAAGGCAGGGGGTACAAGAGTGTTTTAAAGTTATTAGGCACATAATTAATTGCTTGCAATTATCCCAAGGGTGACATCATCCACATTAAACTTAAATCTCAGCTATTCAATGTATAATAGAACATCTCGGATAATGACTAGGAGGTCCCTCTAGTTAATCCTATTAGGGTTCTCATGAAATTTCATTGAGTTTTTACAAGGGCGGTCTGCCACATGAGGTTTTCATCAATACCTCTCAAGAGAAACTTGTAAAGATAAACTTGGATAAGAACTTTTTGAATCACATAGGTTAGTATTAGACATAATGGTGTCACCACTTTTCAATGGATATTTCAATTAGCAATCACTTTTTTTAAAATGATGAGGTAATAAGACCGGTGCACCCATTATCATATAGAGCTAAATGTGAAAATATCTTCTTAAAGGATAGCAAGGATGATTCATTTAGGGGTGAGTGTAGAAATGTAGAAGGAAGATGCACATGAGAGTAAAGAACAATTCAACACAAGACTTAAATGATCCTTGATAAAAAAGAATATGGAAAGATTAGCTTATACCTCCAATTACCTAAATTGAAAACAATGTTAAGCACATGACAAAGATCATATCACTTTGGCATCATTACCAGATAAGTAACAGAGCATGTTTCTGCAGTACCATAATAGATAGTATCGTAACATGATTCTGCAGTACCAGAACAGAGCAATACCGAAACAAAGTAGTATCGAAACAAAAAAACGAAAATAAGTAACAGGTGGAAGAAGTAGAGTGACAGGATGAATGATTTCTATACAAGGAGATGTATACGAGGGATTGAAAAATTTCATGGTAGGGAGCGTTTAATAATTGAGGACAAGAGGATGTATGAGAGTAACCACATGTTTAATACATAATTATTCTAATTTCTTAATAAAATGAAAAAATGTTGAGTTTATACATTCTATTACTTGAAGCATTTAAATCAAGCAATGAAAAAATTGAAATTAGGATAAGGAATACCAACACCTCATTGTAGATTCTAACCTTGTACAATGTCTACTGCAATCAGATATTCAGAAAAATAACAGAAAAGATACAATGGAAAATACAAACATTACACAGAGATGTTTCCCCTGGAAACCCAAACCGGGAAAACCTGCATATTCTATATTCATTCATATGTGATACATTGTTTAAAATACAATATACATATAGGATCCAACGACATCAAAAACCCTAACCCAATGACCTGGATTAGTCCAAAACCCTAATTCCTTAACCGGAAAATAGAAAACCATTGGCAAAAACCATGTGCTGAAAAACCACCTAAATATGTGACAAGTTTCCCGAGGCAGGTGACAATACTACTCGTGCAAAGAATATAACACATACCCAACATTCTGCCACTTGTTTTTTTCTTTGCATACAGGGGTTTGCATGGTTACATAGTCAACAATCCAGGGAAACAATGCCCATGGATTCTCTACACCAAGAGAACTTCTCAGTGCTCATAGATTTTGTTAATGAGTCTGCAACATTCTTCAAAGTGTCCACTTTCATCAATGATACTTTGTTTTCTTCAATCATGTCCCTCACAAAGTGATATTGAACATCAATATGCTTTGTCTTTGAATGATAAGTCAGGTTCTTCGCCAGAAAAATTTTACTTTGACTATCACACTCTATCCTTACAGTTTGTTGTACCAACACAATACATGAACACAATCTTTGTAACCATATTGCTTCCTTGCATGAGTGGATGCCATGTATTCAACTTCTGTAGTTGAAAGTTCCACTACAACCTATCTTTTTCTCCTCCAAATAGGTTAAACACATACCCACTTGTAGATCTCCTACGATCCAGATCTCCAACCCAGTCTGCATCCACAAAGCCATGTATATCCACCACTCTATCCAATCCCGGTCTTCCTTCGTAGCATGATCCATAGCTATAAGTGCCACGCAAATACGTGAAAACCCTTTTTATTGTTGTCCAATGCTCCGTCCCTGGTTTTGACATATACTTGCTCAAAACTCCCACTACATGTGCAATGTACGGTCTAGTACAGACCATTTCATACATCAAACTGCCAACTGCACTCGCATATGGAACATGAGACATGTCCTTCTCTTCTTCATGTGTCTTGGGACACTAATCCACAGATAACTTTACACCAACAGGAATAAGAACCTTGATCGGTTTACATTCCTGCATATTAAACCTCTACAATATTGTCTCGACATATTTTCTCTGATTTAACCAGAGTTTCCTCTTTTTTCGATCTCTTTTAA
>SNQJ01S0182268.1:0-14072 GCA_010110895.2 Picea sitchensis | reverse complement strand
CCCCCCCTCTCAGTTGTATTAGTAATTTCAACATCCTCATGAAAGTGGCTGGAGCATTTTTCAAACCAAAGGGCATGACCGACCATTCAAAAAGGCCTTCCTTTGACTTGAAGGCAGTCTTCCATACATCTTTCTGTTCTATCGGGACCTAGTGGTAGCCAGACTTTAGATCAATCTTACTGAAGAATTTCTCCATAGTGAGTTGATAAAGGAGATCATTGATTCGAGGAATCGTGTACCAGTTTCTGACTTTGATTTTATTTAGAGTCCAGTAATCAATACAGAGTTGCCAGGTCCCATTTTTCTTTTGTACCAGCACAATTGGGCTCTTGCAAGGTGATGAGATGGGGCGGATGTGCCCCTTGTGGAGAATTTCTTGGATTTGTCACTTGATCTCCTCATTCTCTAACAAAGAGCGATGATAGACTGGCCCATTAGGTAGCGGTGTGCCGGGGGTTAGATCGATGGGGTTCTTGACCTAACAGTGTAGAGGTACCCCTGTAGGTGAGGAGAATATATCCGAGTATTCTTCCACGACCCTATCTACTTGCTTTTTCTATGTGGAGAGGTCGGCCGCAGAGACCCTGGATGTGGCTGTGATCTTTCACTTATTCCAAGAGAGAATCATGAAGAAGACAAACTTCCCTGTCTAAGAGATGACCTTCCTGCATTGCTTAGCAGAGATCAAGGAAACAATACTAGGTGGGACTGCCTCGGGTATCCTGTGCAATTTCCTGTTCAAAGTAATAATAACACTACAAGGCCTAGACTCATATACATCATGACATTTCCATATATAAGGTTGGTCCAAAATAAAATCACAAACTTCGAGAGGAGAAACATCACACAATACTTCATCTTTGAAGGGCTTGATGCCATACGACAGTCGACACTGTTGGATGATGCAGAGATCGCTTAGTTGGCAGAGCCATCCAATGGTGTATGGTTGTGGGTGTGACATTGTTGGCAGGGCCAGCTGCTTGATGACCTCTACTGAGATGAGGTTCTTCTGGCTATCCCTATCAACGATGAAGTGCAGCGGGGTGCCTTTTACCCACATCTGTGAATGGAAGAGGCACTCTCCTTCTTCTGGCTCGTTTGGTTCACCAGACTAGAGCTTGGTGGTATCAACGGTGGCATTGGGTTCCACGTCATTGATCCATCTTCCCTTTTCTGGTTCTAGCTCAGAGTCATAATCTTCATTTTATTCAGAGGCTTTCACTTCGACCACCAGCGACCGCTTTGAGTGGAAGTCACTAGTGTTATGCCAAGGGCTCTTATGGAAGTCACACCACTGGTTTTCCTGATACTGTCCATATTTTCTCTGTCATTTTTCGGGTGGGTTAGGGCCGCCCTTTCCTGGATTTTGTTGTGAGGGGTTCCCAGGCCCAATTTACTGCGTCTTTTGTTTGTGCTTCTGCTCGATTTTGACAGCATATCAGTAGGCCTCGCCCAAGGATGGGATGTCCAAAAATTCCATTTCAGTCTAGATGTATCAATGCAGAGAACCACAATACTTGAGCACCAGATGTCATTGCGAATCTTTGATACCCAACTTGGTGTGCAAGGTATGGAAGATATTTGTGAAATCTACCACTGCTTTGTCTCTTTCTAGCCGCAGTGTGGTCCATTTGGTATACAGGTCTTGTCCCATAATATTTCTTTTCTCCTACCATGGGAGGTTTCTTGGGCATGCGATAGCTTCTTTCCTCAAGAGAAACAAGTTCGAAACCCAACTCTTTGTACTCGAAGCATGTTAGGGACATGCATTAAGACGACAAGGAGTAGACCGCTGTGATACCACTGATTCGTATTTTATGATCAAAATGAATGAATACAGATTATTAACAGATGATTAACACAAAATAACAGAGATATAGTAAAACTGGTTTTCTATTCAATAATGAAATAAGATGAAACTGTAAAATGCAGCGAAAACAAGCTTGCTAGAATGGTGGCGGCTTATCTCTGAGAAGAGATTTGAAGGTAGTCCGCATTCACAAGAAGCAGGTTACAATGAGGCTCTGAAGGAATTTTTACAATAAGAAAGAATGCCAAAAACCCTAGACGTCCAAAAACCTAACCCTAGGAGATGAAGCGCCAAAAGTCATGTGGGCCCCGTTTGGGTAAGTTAGTACATGAACTTCCCGGGGTCGTAACTTTTGCATACGATCTCCATTTTAGTCATGTGATAGCCTATTGGAAAGGTATCATCGAGGAGATTCATTTTTGGATATCAACTATGCTTTCATATTTCATTGAGGAGATTGATCCTGAAAAGCCTTCATTTAGGCCCTCAAAATGGCCCCGAAAGTTGAAACTACTAAAAATAGTAAATTGTCAAAATTGCCAGAAAACGGTTTTGAGACAGTTGGAAAAGGTGGGTGGCCACCGATATCCATCTAGATCAATCCTCCCTCCTTAGGAAGCAATGGTATCCATTGTGTTGAGGTCCCCCATCAGATGAGGAAATTTCTGCTAAATTTGGCCCTGGGTGAGCCACTTGCCTTGTTGGAGGAGCTTCCCTGCTTTGATGACTCGATAAAGCTAGATCCTTTATTGTCGAGTGCCCTTGATCTATCTATCCACAATCTGAACATTGGATGCCTATTGTAGGCATTCGAGGTTGAGCTCTGTTGGCTTCAGTTGTTCTGCTACTTCTGAGGTGTCCAATAATGGTGGGAAATAAGGGTGAAGGAGATCCACATTGAACACTTGGTGCATACCAAGGAAAGGAGGAATGTTGAACCTAAAATAATTATCCACCATGGCCTTGGAAATAGTGTACATCTCAAAACAGAGTGGTCAAAGCTTCTAATGGGGTCTTGTAAGGCATTCTTTCTGCAAGTGCAACCAAACTTTGTCACCCACCTAAAACTTATGCAGCACCCGATGTTGATCATGGCGTTGTTTGTACTTGTCATTGGACTTCTGTGGGATATCCTTAACCTATTGGCAAATGTGTTGGATCCGCTCAATGAACCAGGTGGCTTTGTCAGCTTCACTTGGAGCAGGAGATGAGTCAGTCGAGGTGACCGCAAGGGGAAGTGCAACATCTATGGGTCCCAATGGTTGGAATCCCAAACCCACTTGAAAGGGGTTATGGTTGGTTGAGTTATTCAGGGATCGGTTGTAGCTATGCTGGACATATGGAAGGATCTCATCCCATGTGGGAGGGTGATTTGAATTACACATGCGAAGGATATGCACAATCATTCGATTTACAACCTCCGTTTGGCCATCTATCTGGGGGTGGAAGGTCGTGGATTTGGTGAGCTTGGTGTCCATCAGTGACCAAAGGCTCGACCATAATGTGCTAAAAATACACTATCCCGATCTGAGACGATGGTTTGTGGTATTCCAAAATGTACCCAGACTCATTCAAAGAAGAGCTTGGCAGTGGTGTTTGCTATGATACTCTTCTCGCAGGCAACTAGAATCGCCATCTTAGAAAAGCGATCAACAACCACAAAAACATTGTCATTTCCCTGCTTGGTGGATGGGAGCTATGACATGTAGCCCATTGAGATGGATTCCCATGGCCTGTGAGGAGTAGGAAGAGGGGTGTACATGCCTTGTTTCTTAGTGGTCGGTTTGGCAATAGCGTAGGCAGTGCAGGACCTGATATACTTGCTGACCGCTTGTCAGAGTTTCAGCTAGTATAAATGTTTCTGTAGCATCATCACTATCTTTTCAACGCCGAAGTGTCCTTCCACCCAACTGTAGTGGGATTTCCATATCATATTCTCTCTCTCACTTGATGGAAGATAGATATGGCCCAGATGACACAACAACCCATCCTGAAGATGGAAATTATCGACAACTGTATTTACACCATAGGTGGTGGCAAAGTTAGGGTCTGTCTCATAGAGTTGGGGCCATCCAGATGTCTCATGGCTGAAAGAGTCTTGCACCGTGGTGAGTATAGAAACTGGTGGTCTACTAAGGCAATCATTGATGCAATTGGTGCTTCCTATTTTATACTTGATGTTGAGGTGGAATTGCTACAAGTATGTGGACCACTTTTGAGACTGGTAATTCTGCAATTTTCCTTGTGTTTGCATGAACTGCAGTGGCTTATGATTAGTGTGGATGACTGTCTCGTTCCCAAGAATTTAATGTCTCCACTGGCGACATGATTATACAATGTAGTACATTTATTTTTCGTAGGTAGGGTACTTACGGATAGTATCTGACAATGTCTCACTATGATAGGCCATGGGGTGGCCGTGTGTTGAAGGAAAATCTCCCCGCGGACAGGTAGATCTCCTCTTGAGAGCTAGACTCTTAACGCTTAAGATAGATGATGCTTATTGTGGACACTGACTTCGTTTTAGATCTAGATAAAGTAATGTGTGAGGAGGAAGGATAAAAGAATTACCTTTTACTGATGTTTGTCCCTGCACGGTCCGAGTTGAGCTCCAATCTTACGCTCCTCAATAAGCCCTATAGACAAACAAAAGTACAAACAACTTCCTACTCTACTGAGATTAGCTCGAAATAGATCTATCTATAAGAGACAAATTCATGTGAGATCAAACAAAGAATTGAAAGAAACAGGCCAAGCATATTATATTCATAAGAACAACAATGAAGAAAACTTACAACCATAGATGTGAGTGCAACAACTTCATCAAGTTCCCCTTGTCCAACCCTTTCTTAAACAGTCCACCCACACATAATGTTGATGCTCCAAATGACATACCACTCATGAGATCATAAGTTTGGTATAATTATCAATCTCCATTTTCCCTCCTCCATGGAAACCCCTCATTATATAGGATTTGGAGGTTTAACCACCATGGAGAAGATCTCTCATCAGATCCACTAAGAAAGGGATCTCTAAGATATTTAGGGAGAAAATATCTCTTAAGGATTTTGGGGAGGAAATATCTCTCAAGGATTTTAAGGAGGAAATATTTCAACCATCCATGAGATCCTCCACCTTCCCTAAAAAATAGGAAACCAAATGTGAGGTGGATCCTCACACTTAATTATTTTCTTTTTCATGAATATTAATAATAATTCATGTGCACTTGATTTTCTCACTTAATCAATTTCTTTTCCATGAATATTAATAAGAATTCATGTGTACTTAGTATTTCTTTGCCTTCATGTAATACATCCCTCCTCCACATTGACTGGGGATTGTGACATAGGTTATTCCTTGGTGTCAAGGTGTATGCGACACTTATACGATACTTTACAACACTTAGGGCGAGGTACTTAGGTGTGAAAATTTCATGTGTAACAGAATGCCCCCTAAAGTGTGAGGTCAGAAGAGAGAATGATGGCCAAAACACTTTACAAATATTCAAAGAAAGGGTGTAGAATCAAAGAACCTGGTAGAAGCTGCACACAAACATCCAACAAATATTATGACATGTTTCAAACCCAAGGCAGGAATACCTATGCTTGGGTGATCAAGACTTGGAAGATATGGCCACCATAAAATACACTGCGGATGCATAATTATATTGATAAACAGGTATAGCCACCGAAAATACACTGTGGATCTATACTCTCATGACCTGAACTGATCATAGCCATGAAGAATAAACAGTGGATCTACGAGATGACAAGACATAGACACGACCAATACAAAGTGGATCTATGTAACAGTATATGTGTCATTGTTCAAAAGAAAATCCGTCGCAACCTGGGCAAAGTACATATCAGAGTGATCACTCAACCCAGGGCCTTCTTACTGATCCCGATGTAGTATGGATCTAACCATGTGAATAGATGTCCTGATGTTGAACATGGAAGAAACCACTTGATTACCAGTCAATGATGTAAACCATTAACAAGCGTGAGGGAAATGACCATTGATGTCAATGATTCCCAAGGTACCCTAGTACATTCCAATGAATGTGAATGGATGAGCTGAAGTCGAGCATCCGTGGAATCATCCAATCAAAGGTCAATGATGTAAACCCACTATCGAATGTGAGGAGGCCTACCATTGAGGCATGCAGGTCCCAAAGTACNTATCGAATGTGAGGAGGCCTACCATTGAGGCATGCAGGTCCCAAAGTACTAATTGGTTTCTAAGTCTAGTTCCTGGATAATGTGTTGAAGTCGACATGAATAGACTAGTCAAAGGAGGGCCTTGATGTACCCCCCATCAACGACACAAAATGAACAAAAATATGTAATTTGGTAGATCAAATGAACATGGAATGACACAGGTATTGAAACAATATATTTGTGATGGATGACTCTCGAGGAGGATACTTCCCTTGAACACTGAGGCACGACAACATAAACATGACATGGACCAAAACTTGATGATGCACTGGATGTTGTGACTTACGTCAGGTGACCCAAAGGAATATAGGAAACTCAAAGGATTGGCTCAATGCAGAGGTTCAGTGGATTAAAATGTGTGCAAAGACAAGATGCCGTGTTCAAGGGCGACTCTAAGAGTTACTGGTAATGTTCTCAAAAACTGCTTGGCTTGCTTCTTTCAATTCTTCCCCCATCCAGATAGATGAGTACCTCTTTTTGATTTAACGAGCTCGAGGAGGGTAACACATGCTCGATATAACTCATCTTTAGTAAGTTCCTCTTCCTTTCTTTAATGAACTGGAAGAAGTAAGGGTTCAATCCCATATGGTCCCTTCAATGTATGTTTAATGAGTCCAAAGATAGAAAACTCGAAGGTTTTTCATGATTATAGAGTTTGGAAAAACACTTAAAAGAGAACTCTCTCAGTTCCTTTTTCATGAAGTAGTCTGATGAGACCAAAAAAGAGATAAACTATCGCTCAACAGATGTTTTCTTCAAATACTTTAACAAGTGTGAAGAGAACAAGGTCGCTCGGTAATCTTTTCATGTTTAGAGAGTCTGAAAAGAACTTAAAGATGACTCCAATGCTGTCCTTTTTCGTAATGTTAGTCTCGCGAGGCCGAAAAAAGAGATAAATTATCATTCGAAAGACACCCTTTTAAACCTTTTAATGGGTGGGAAAGGAAGCAAGATCACTCAGCAATCTTTTCATGTTTAGAGAGTCTGAAAAGAGCTTAAAGGAGACTCTAGGGGGTTCCTTTTTCGTGTATCCATATAGGTTCGAAAAAGAGATAAAAATCTACCCGGATGCATGCTCATGTATTTATGAGCACGAGAAAGAACAAAGACTAAGCTCGGTATGCCCCCAGCATGAAATCTAGTGGCTTAACTCCAGAATGATCAGCAAAGGCTGGAGACATGCCCTCCAAGCTTCAATTCATTCACCGATTTTGATGTTGTCACCAATTTCTCTAGTAGATGAGAAAAAGGAGAAGGGTGGATGAAAAGAAGGTTTAAGAGAGGTGACTGTTTCATTTTTTAATGATCTTGACACATGAAAAGAACTATGCTCAGGGCCTCTATTTCATTTTTTAACGAGCTTTCCATAGAGAAGAGAAATTATGCTTGTGGTTTCGTATGGATCATGGCTTCCAAGAGGATAATGTTCTGGAAGGGTACCATGTCAAAGGATAAAACGCGGTCATGGCCTCTAGGAGATCTTCGATGGATGGAAGATAATCACTTGAGAAGGAATACATGTCGAGGGTCACGATAGGAGTAAGGAGATCAGGCTCCAATAATCCTACTGAAGAAATAACCATGTCTACTACTAGATCCAAATCATCGGAAGTTGAAAGCATGGGAGACGATAGAAAATCGACATCAGGAGGGGAGATAAACTGTATATCTGCCCTAATTTCTTCACGAGGGGGAAGAAAAGAGGATTGGTGATGGTTATTATCCCAAGGTAACTTTTCAATGTGAAGCATATCTGGAATAGATTCATCTAAAGGAAATGTTGGGGAAATGTAGTCGATCGCAGATGACAAAGAACTCAACTGTGATTGCATCGAGGAAACGTCAGGCGCTAATAGATGTTGGTCATCTGATGAGGGAGAAACTGATTGGATAGAAATGTATGACGTTTTGGCTGGACTAAGTGGAACAATGTCACCTAGTGAATCGAATTCCAATAGACAAGGTACAATCCAAGGGTCAGATGATTCCAAAGATTGATAAGCTGTGGTCGAAATCATATTGATGGTGGAAATATGATGTGTAGTCGACGGAAGTGGTGTAGGGAAGGTACCCATGAGGCTAGAATCTTTCAGTAAGCCAACACCAACACTTTCATACGTGATCTTGTGGTCTCCCAAGAAAGGAATATTGTTGGTCGAGGGAGTACGAGCATCGGTCGTGCAGAAATCCAACTGATCAATAGTGACAATTTTTCCCTGATGAGGAAATTGGACACATTGAAAAAATGACGAGGCAATGACAGTAATAGCATAAAACCAACTTCTTCCAAGTAACAAGTTGTAATCCAGGGGAGCATCGACCACCTCGACATCAACAGTAACAATTTTGCCACCCAATTGGATGGGCAGGGACTATAAAAGCCCATGGGGATGAAAACCTCACCCGTCGAAGGTGTGTAACATCGTTGGGGATTTGTTGAGTGATGGTGATTTTAAACCTTTCCAACACGCCAAAGAGATGACACAAGTCGAGGCTCCCTCATCCAGAATAGTTTGGTGGATTTGTTGATTGTGAACAACAACATCAACTTGGAAAGCGAGTTGGTGGGAGAGTCGAGACGCATAATTGTCCAGGTTAAACATGATCTGATTTTATGAATCAAGATCAATAGCACCAAGAGAGGCCAAGAGCATTCTACGTTGACTAGGGTAGTGTTGTAGAACTTCTAACGCAGACATAGCACACGGTGCTTAAGACAAATATTCAACAATGTTGTAGTTCTGGGCGGCATGTGAACTAGGATTAAAGGTAGCTTTGCGAACAATGCTCTTAGGAGGGCGTAAGATAGAGTCGCATGTGGGTTTCTCAATCTGAAGTGGTCCAGATGGAGGATTAACCGATGGAAGACTAACGGAGGACGATGATGGATCCAGTAAAGTACCGGTACCGTTAATGTATTTTCCTTTATCAGGGTTACCTTGTGTGTCATATGCCTTAGAGTGAGTGGTCAAATTGATCCCATTAAACATATAAATATGTGCACTCGATGAGGCCTCATCATGAGGATCGCTAGAACTACCCCCAGGAGAAGGGTTTGAGCAACCATGGATTGCTGCTGTAGAAAAGGCTGAGTAAGCACAGCGGGTTGTGACTTTCCTTGGAAAATTTTGGCCACTTCATTGCGAAGTGGACAATCTCGAGTGTAGTGATCGTCACCACAAATGATACACGGGAATTTCAGTTTCCGTTGTGGTTGCTTTTCGGTAGCAGGCGTTTGAGCTTGATTTTTTGGTTGTTCATTGTTATTTTTTGATTTATTCTTCGTCTTCTTCTTACCTCCAGATTGTTGTGAAGGGGCATATTGAACTGTATTCACCTCAGAGATCTGAGTTTGGGGGGAGGTAGAAGAGAGTGTGAGTGATTGGGAAATAGATTGAGTTTTGATGGAACCGATAATACCATCCACATGAGATGAGGATGATGGTTTAGATGGATCGGTATTAGCTCGAGCAACATTCATAAGCAAATCATACAAAGTACTAGATTGGGAATAAACCAAATCTAAATACTGAGCCTGAGCGATGGCTTGTTCCTCTGTGACCTCACCACCCATAGCGAAATAACGAGTGATTGGGGGTAATAGTGATTTAGTAAACCATTCCGCCAATAGTATGTCGGGAATGACTGCCTTGATCATCCTTCGTCGTCGCCTCCACTCATGAATATGGTCAAAGATATGCACGGAGTTAGTTTGACGAAGGGAGGTCAAGATTTTAGTACCCGTCTCGTAGTGAATAGGTAGTTGAAAGTGCGTGAGAAAGACATGGCAAGGGAATTGAAATCATGAAAATAAGCACGTGGTAGTTCGATATACCACTTTGTTGCTGAACCGGTAAGTGTTCGCTGGAAAAGATGAAAACGACAGAATCATCCATGAAGGAGTTTGATGAACACCACAAATGGAAAGTCATCACATGGTTGTTTGGATCTTCCCCAGGGTTTCCGTCAAATTTCGAAATATCAGATGGAAGTTTAGCTGGAATGAATGGCCAAACTGATGAATGAGAAATAGGATCATTAATTAATCGAGACAAGTCTGGGAGATCTAGAGTTACAAGGAAAGGTCGTTGTCGGTTAATTTGTGAATGATACTGGTGCAGCATAGGAATACCAGTAGGACCATAAACTAGGTTAGGTGGATAGTTTTAACCAGTAGGTCCTCCTATATATGGTTGTTGCTGGCTAGGATAAATAGGATTCGATGATGGATGAGAAACATTGGCATAACCCGTTGGGTTCTGAGCATTATAGGCCGGGTGATTTTCTTGCCCATGAGGAGGATAAACATTTTTCCCTTGAGAATGGTAAGGAGTAGATCCCAGAGGTGGATACACATTAGACCCATGAGGAGGATAAGACTGTGGTCCCAGAGAACTCCAGGTGGTGTTTGGGATGTCGCCCGAATAAGATTGTGCATAAGATGTTCTGGAAGGAACATGATTGGATACTCCTCCTAGTGGGTTATTATACGAGTGCCCCCCAATGTGGGGTTGAGAAAAAGTTCCTCCTGAAGATACTCCCCGAGATTTTAAAGGGTTTCCAGCAAATGAGGGTTTCCCCCCTGCTAGCGGTGGATTTATGACCGGGGTACGATTGGCAAACGGAGGTTGCCCTTTAGGAGGAGCATGAAAAGGGGGATGTCCCCTGGGAGGGGTAGGATCGACATGGAAAGGTAGTCCTCCAGGAGTAAAAGGTTCATTGGATGGTGGTTTCCCTCCAGTCGGTTGTGTTTGGCCAACAAGGGTTTGCATTCTTGGGTGAGAATATGTCCCAGCAGGATCGTGTGGAACATGTGGAGCTGTAGAGTAAAAGCTTGTAGAAATGGGGGTAGATATTGAAGTGCTTTGGAGATGAGTAGAGGTGATGAGTCCAGCATTAGGATGGACTTGTGCTGCTGTAACAGTAGGGTTAATAACCTGATCAACTGGGTTCTTCATGGTTTGACCGGATGGTCCTGTTTCACTAGGAGGGTCATGAGGTTAAAAGGGTTGTCGAAAGGATTCAAAATGTTCATAGAGATCGCGTCCCAATGAAGTCCTCCATATAGAATGAGCAGGTGTGGGATTGGTATCTACTGTGATGCTAGGATGAACAGGAGTCCTATACTCGTCACCAAATATTGGTTCGGTGGATCCCATATATGTTTCAGTAAAGATCCTCTCTGGTAATCGTGGGACCTCTTCGTCTATGACGTTCCCAAGGGAGTCTAAACAAACTAAAAGTGGTTCGAGAGGGGTTACCGACATAGATGTAGTGGGATTTTCAACAGTGACCAAAGCGCCTTCTGAGTTATCTAATGGAGGAGAAATAACACTTCCAGCGTCAGATTGATTTTCTACCTCTCTACGGTAGTTGTCTTCTGGAGGGTTAGGATGTAAAGGTTGATAGCCTTCCAGAGGCAGCCCCTGCATCCTACGTGATCGATGAAGACCTTTGTCATCTACAGGCTCAATTGTGGAGAATAACAGAACACACTGAAAATCTAGGGCCAACTAACAAAAAGAAACAACACACAGTAATAAAATATAGGAATCAACCAAGAAAACAAAACTTCTCTCAATGGCCGTACTATTTGGTGATGAAATCCAATGTCATGTGATCAAGTTGATAAGGGGCTGGGATATGGTGGAACAGTTACAATGGTGACCTACTTAATGGACTTTCACCTTGGTGCAAGATTCCACGCAACAATTGTGGATTTACCCTCCAAGGAGCTCGAGTGAGTTTGATCATTGTCTGTTCTAGGTACAGTAAGACTTCCCTTCACCGTCACCTTGCGTAAGTACCTAAAGATTATGGAAAATAAAGAAACCAATTCATAGTGAGTCCCTGGGCGGGTACAGTCGACAGTCTGATCCAAAATGTATGGGTAGGATAACAAGTCCGAAATCAACCCGAGAGGCTCCCACACATAATCGTGGGTATGCCTCTAAGCGACCCCCAATATACGATCCGACCACTACAAACAGTTGAACCACGGAGGGATAATCTCCATAATTTGCCCGAATGCGACCTCGTGCGTAACCCCTGTGTGAGAGGGGGATCCCATAAAACCAAAATGACAATTGGATTTGATTCTCCCTAGCTCAGGATGCTAATGTTTGTCTTGAAAACTTTGGAGAGTTGTACTCATAGCCTAATCCAAAGTGCTAACCCTAGTCTACTGTTGGTGGAAGATCCTAAAAACAAAATTTTTTCTAGATAATTTTTAATTAGCGTTCGTTTTATAGCTATTCTTTACTCAAAGGGTGCACGAAAGTGAAACTGATGAGATGAGGACTCAATTCCCAAAAATATGCATGAAAGATGATAAGCAATCATTTCTTTTCAATGAATTCCTATTTAAGGGAAAGAGAAAGAGTCGTTTTCACTCTCAAACACTAATATGAAATGTCCTTAATCAATTGGTTCTCAATCGAATCCAATGCAATGCTAAAAAAATTTCAAAAATGCCTTCTAATATGAAAACCAACCACTAAGATGTATCTTGGTCGTTTGTATGTGAGTGATGATTAATTCAATGCAAAAAATTCTCCTGCTAATTACCCTTTCAGATCAAGGAGATTCGGACAAGCATGATCAGATTTCGCACACATGACACACACCCACTTGCTATGATTGAAACAAGAAGCAAACAAAAAACAAAATATAACAAAGAAAAATCAAACAATTCACACAAAAAGGAGATGTTTAAGAACAATGACCTCAAAGAACCAAATAAGATGATTCACAAATTGTTGGTGTCCTTCACTAGAGTTCCCGCTCAGTCGGATAAGAGAGAAGAAAGCAACTGATTGATTCCAAGTTCTCAACAACAGAAAAACTCAAAAGAAGGAATAAGGACACAAAATATGAACAACAAAGTGCTCATTCCTCAGAAGGAAGGATCTCAAAGGTCAATGGGAAGAAGCATTGAATCACAAAGAACCTCAGCAAGTGAAAAAACAGGGTCTGGACCTCAGAAAATGCAATTTTGGAAGGTATTTTTGCAAAGGACAGGCTGGTGCTCTAGTGTAAGGGACACCAGAGTGTTATAAAGATTTGTCTAAGACTTCCAGGGATTTCTGGCACTGGGCTAACATAGGCACAAGGGTGCTAGGCTTCAAAAACTCAGAAAATTGTCCAAAAACCCAAAAGTTTAGTCAATTTTTTGTCAATCAAGATGCATGTGATGGACTAAGGATTCAATCAGCAAGTGAAATCAAACATACGGGGTGAACAAGGTCTAATAATATCAAAGAGCAAGACAGATTATATGAGGAAAACCAAAACTAAAAAGTTTCGATTCGCTCCCCAGTGGAGTCGCCAGTTTCTGTTGAAGGAAAATCTCCCTGCGGAAAGGTAGATCTCCTCTTGAGAGCTAGATTCTTAACTCTTAAGACAGAAGATTCTTATCATGGAAACTGACTTCCTTTTAGATATAGATAAACAAATGTGTGAGGAGGAAGGAGAAAATAAGTACCTTTTACTGGTGTTTGTCCCTGCACGGTCCGAATTGAGCTCCAATCTTACGCTCCTCAATAAGCCCTGTAGACAAACAAAAGTACAAACAACTTCCTACTCTACTGAGATTAGCTCAAAATAAATCTATCTATAAGAGACAAATTCACGTGAGATCAAACACGGAATTGAAAGAAACAGGCCAAGCATATTATATACATAAGAACAACAATGAAGAAAACTTACAACCATAGATGTGAGTGCAGCAGCTTCATCAAGTTCCCCTTGTCCAACCCTTTCTTAAACAGTCCACCCACACAGAATGATAATGCTCCAAATGACATACCACTCATGAGATCATAAGTTTGGTATAATTCTCAATATCCATTTTCCCTCCTCCATGGAAACCCCTCATTATATAGGATTTGGAGGTTTAATGACCATGGAGAAGATCTCTCATCAGATCCACTAAGAAAGGGATCTCTAAGATATTTGGGGAGAAAATATCTCTTAAGGATTTTGGGGAGGAAATATCTCTCAAATATTTTAAGGAGGAAATATTTCAACCATCCATGAGATCC
>SNQJ01S0182267.1:19165-31193 GCA_010110895.2 Picea sitchensis | reverse complement strand
AATATTATGGTATATTTAATTTAAAAATTATATTTATTTCAAGTAAACGTTAACCATATATAATGCATTTTTTTTATTTTGCATAAAAAGATCATGAACATGAAAAAAAACCTTTCTTAAATTATTAAAAAACATTATATTTAATTATTGAATTAAATAAAAATATCACATTAAAAATATTATATTTAATTATTAAATATAATATAAATAACACTTTTTTTATTTAATAATTAAATATAATATTTTTTAATGTACATTTAAAAAGTTCATAAACATGAAAAAAACTTTCTTACACCATAAAAACCACTTTATATTTAATTATTAAATTAATTTTACATTTCAAATAATAATAAAATTATTATAAATAATAAATTAATAACAAGAATTTGTTATAATAAAACATACTAATAAAAGTATAAACTAAAACGTCTTGTGGAGGTTACATTTGTTCTTATAACCTCTCCATTTTGCAAGAAATTGCTCATCTATGAAAAGGTTTGATGCCCAAAATATGCATCAAACTCATTTATCTCGAGTGTACATATCGCCAACTCTTCCGTTGGTAGATTGAATAGGTCTTGCATTCTTTCCATAAACCTGAAAAAACAACAATAAATTAAATATTGATTCACTTAAAATATTCTATTCATCGGGTTGAGGAGTACTTACATCATGCAGGGTTGCCTGTAAAGCCTTTAGTTGATTTCTTGACACTGTCTTTACCTGCATACAGATTACTCAACCATAAGTCACCGGGTCGATCTGCGGGGACTAAACTACTAGACAGGCAACGAAAATACCTTATGAAGCACGTTCCAAATGACTCCCTCGGTGCAAGGAGGAGTGGTGAGAGATCCCGTGTACTGGTAATATTTCYTGCTACCAAATTTTATGTGCTTCGGATTCMCCACRCYCAGAGCTTYCTCCGGAGGTTCCATATCVGTAATGGCCATGATTTCATCCATTAACTGCAAAATAATGAGCATAATATAATCGCTTCATAATCTAAATATATATGTACAATGCAAAACTAGATTTSATATACAAATATACCTCTGCAAGGAAAGTGTCAGGCCTGCCAAACTTRTAAAGGATTCCAACCACAGTGATTTCGTCGTCCTCTGCYTGGTGCACCAGATGGACTTCTAACGGATGCCTGTTTCAATGCAAACCCTTSAGCAACACCTMAATCGCAAAAGATCGTTTAGTGTAGCAGGGATCGAAATAGGGTTGTGAGATTGTAYCGTTTTCCGTCTACAGTGTGCTCGGYCGGSGTGTGCCAATGGCATTGATTSAGMGTGAATCTTTTTCCATCTATYTCAATACTGYCGGCGCCTTTCGGCCATTTCAGCTGATGCAACACATATAGGCGTAAGAGAGAATCGAACCTGGAACCTTTCTAGATAACAAAAGCTTTAAAAGAAGGTTTCATTACTGACCATGATGTCGTGGCCCCTGTTGAGGAGACTTGCGTTTGTAGGGCGATAGAATCTGCGGAGGCCGCCCATGTCCGGACAAACTTTGGTGTGTCTCTTCACCACATCGATGGGAGATTGCTGCGTCCCGTTCTCGCAGGCCTTCCATTCCTCCTTGAGCTCTCCCCAGTGTTCAGGTCCCTTCGGTCCCTCTTTGTACTGGAACTCGCTCTCGTCCTCTGTCGTTTCACACCAACAAAATGGAGTTTCAGATCAATTTCTGCAAATTTCTCTCTGAAGATTTCGGAAAGAAAAAAAATATATTTAAAGGATACGAGATGTATTACCAACTTCCTGAGATTGAACTCCGGCGATGAAGAAGAGGATGAAAGCCAGTAAAAAGAAGGTAGTACATGTCCGATGGGCGGAAGATTCAAATTCAAAATTCAAAATTCATTTAGGGCGGAAGATTCAAATTCAAATCTGAACGCGCCTTTAATAAATTCAAAATTCAATATGTCCGATGGTGCATATCGGATGGTGCATGCTGGCCGCGGATGATACATCGCTGATGATACATTAAGATGGCGACGTTACCGGCCGGAGCTCTGACGTGATAGGGGACGGGAGTCCGAACACGGAAAAAGGCTGCCGGCAAAGGTCGGTTTCGTTTGGCCTTTAGCCTACGCCCTCCATGTACTTCAATTTGAAATCCCGAAAACCCGAAACCCCTGACCCTGACTGAGGTATGTGCTTGGAATATTGACTTGACACCCGATCCTAGATCCTTGGGAGCCCCACCTACTCTACATGTCGTTCCACACGTCCACTCTCATGATAGTTGATTCTATACAGAGCAGTTGGGGCTTGTACTTAGAAGCACTCGTTGGACCAAAGGTACTGATGGTGAGGAATGAAAGGATGTTGATATCAGAGGCCAGTTCAACTCGCACAAAGAAAATGGCGCAGACCTTGTACTACAAGAATGAAACCAAACTTATCATGCCACCGTTTGATCAGTCGTCGAGGATATTGGACTCTACAAGGGCATATGGATTTTCCTACAATCCTGCATGATGTTAACAATTATGGAAAGAAGGGGGAATGAGACCAGGGTATGCATGATAGATGATGGCCTCCCAGTCTCAGAAACGTTAAATTATTGCTGCCTGATTCTGATAGTTGCTTAACTAGGGTATGTTTCTCTACATTGATGTGATTTCTCTGGTCGCTTGTCTGGTTCTCTGGTAGCTTTAATTCACTCATCCATGTTTCCCCGAGGCCGTAATCCTCGTACCTCTACTGTCGTGTTGTCTCGGGCGACAAAGGCAACTATTCATGTTGTTGAATATTATGAGAGTTTCATTCCGGACAACGAAAAAGCCTCTATGCCATCCTTGAAGGCTGAGGTTCATCTGTTTCATGAATTTAAGGATGATTCAAAAGTGGAAAAGCATGTTGGGGAGTTGATTCCTAATCTTCGTTGCACCAAGACCAAGAATTTGAAATTCTACCACATCTTGGAGTTGTATTGTCACACAAAAACGATGGTATTCCTGGACATGCTTCTACTGAAATATGAGAACTTCCTCTAACTCAAAATCTAAACGGAACAAAACGGAACGGTTGAAACTCAAAATGCTTATGTGCTGGAGGTAGTGACATGGTAGCACACAAACATGGTGGCGTCTTCCATCGTCCTGTTGGGGTCCAGCCAATGGTGAATCTTCTGCTGTAGCAAAAAGAAAAGTGGGCATATATCCCTCCTTGCCCCAAAACGAAAAGTGGGCATAGATCCCTCATTGTCCAAGGTTCCTTATGTTCAGTAGTAACGTACATTTTAGTCTTTGTTTTCCTCTTCTCTATCTAGTTTTTATGCTTCTAGGATAGAAAGTAGTATAAAGGGAGGCTCTATGACACTCATTATCGTATGATTTACAGACATATAATGTTTTATTGGGCCGGGTTTCCCCATTGGGACGAGCATATTTTTGGGTTTTTTTTTAACCTTGGGGACTGTCATGGTCTCTCTAGATAGATAGTGAACAAGATTCAACTTTGCTATAAATTTTGTATACATATTCTTTTGTAAGTTTGGAAAATATATTGAATCCTATTATAGAGTCAAAATTACAGATGTCGGAATATCCCAAGAGACCGTGGCAGCATCACCCTGGTGGGAAACCAATGCTGCTACATGGTCGTGGAGTTTCCAATTGTCCATGTAATTGTCAAAAATTGTAAAAAAAAAAATGTGTTAAGCCTAGAGGTAGGATGCCACACAGGGTTGTAACCCAGTAAACTAAACTGTCTCGAAACATAAAAAACCCGAGAAACCTGAGAAAGTTGGGATCATCTAGAGCTAACTTCGGGCCTCTGTTCTTTCCGTTGGTCCTGCACAGTGTCCTTACCCAATATCCCTATATTCAGGATGGTATGCCGGAGATCTCGAAGAAGAGACTCTAGATGCTCCTCGTGACGAACCCGGCTATCATCCATGTTCAACAACTCCTTGATGATGCACTTGATGTCCATGATTGAGCTCTGAATGAAATCCAAATAATTCTTCAAATTCTCCATCCCATCGCACCGAGAACAAGCAAATGAGGGAGGAAGGGGTGGTGGAGCATCAGAGGACGAAGAGGGGGAGGCGGGAGAGGGAAGAGGGGAAGATAAATAAGAGAGAGGGGCGATAGGCCTAGTGGGAGTGGAGGGAGGAGGGGTATGCGGTGGAGGCTGGTGGATGGATGGCGGATCTGGGCTTAGATTGGGTGAAAAGATGGGGAAATTTCCAAAGCTATCGAACCACTCAACTCTACAAGGAAACAAAGAGGAAAAAGGAGGTAGTTATGGAGTGGTGGCATGGTCAGGAGGGTGTTCCGGAGAGGAAGCGTGAACAGGATCAGGCGAGAGTTCTGGAGTGGAGGCATAGATAGGAGCCTAAGGCAAGCTTTGAGGAGCATGTCTGCACAACCCCTCGAACCTCGACCTCTCGCTGCATACCAAGTTTCCCCACGCTTTGACTTACCTCGTTGGCAAGGCATTAGGAATGTGACCAGGAGAGGAGGGGAGGGAGAGAACAAAGAAGGAGTTGGGGGAAGAGCTAGAAGCAGAGGTGGAGCAGTGGAAAAATCGCGAACCAGAGCCAAAGGGAGACATAGACTGGTGGGTGACTGCGCGGAGCGAAAGGAAGATAGTGCGAATGACCCATCAGTTTCACTGTCGTAGGCCAAAAACCATTGATCCAGGGCAAATGATGGGACTGGTTAGGCGGCCAACCCATCGCATTTACCACCCCTGCGAGCTAGAGCTCCATTACCATAAAATGCTCTGTGTGAAAGTGAATGCGTGGGTACGTCGATTGAAATGATAAATGAAGGTATTAAATGCCTGGAGTGAGTGCAGATTGCGGTGGCGTTGTGTGGCGTGGATTGTGGCTAGGTGTCTTCCCATCTATCCATGCACTCGTCGACCCCGATGACACCCCATCCAGGGGTTGGTCCTTTCTGTGAGTTGTGTTTATTCATGCAACAACGAGGGGATGAGTACGGCGAGAGGCATGACAACAGTAGAAGTCTCTTTCCTGCAAGTCTACCCTGAATTTTGCCAACATATTCTCCACTTGATTTACATTTCTTCGAACATGGGAGGGGAGAATTACCCACTGGGGCTGAATAATTGACTTTATTTTGATCAACCCATTCATGAGTCTCCAACTTGGGGAAATATTTTTTGGTTTTGCGCCATTTAGTAGATGGGAGAGGAGGTTGATGATTATATCTGAATCTCCTTCTGCTATAAGGAAATTTAGCCCTTGATCTTTGGCCGCTTGGAATCCTTTGAGCAGTCTCTAAATCTTAGCTGCATTGTTAGTGTTATGCCCCAAGTTCCTAGCTAAAATGTGGAGGATCTCTCCTTTGCTATTGTGAATGGAAGCCCCAAAACCTGCAGGTCCTGAATTTACCTTGGAGGCTCCTTCAAAGTTTAGTTTATGATAACCATCTTGTGGGGCCTCCCAATGAGAGGGACTGATATTAGTTGTGGAACCGGGGATTGGGGATGAAAGAGAAGGGGTGAGGCAGAATTTCCAGGCATTAATAATGATCTGCTCAGTTGGTGGGAAAGTCAAGGGTGTAAATTTATTGTTTCCTTGATGTTGGATAGGATTTTGGACCAGACTTCTTGTCAGTTCAAAGAGGAGGACTTGAAGATTTTGTGGTTCCTTTCTTTCCAAATCTACCAGAGAATAAAACCGGGTAGAAGATGCCAAATCCGATTGAGAATGGGGGAGTGAAATAGTGGATCTCGCCATCCCTCAATTGTTTCCCTTATGCCGTATTGGTTTCTATCATAGGTTCTCGTGATGTTGGTGCATTGATCCCATAGTTGCAAACTGAAGGGGAAAAGGTTGAGAAGGTGGTTTTGTGTCTCCTCCTCATTGCAACATAGAGGGCACCAAGAAGGACCTATAAAGCCTCTTTTCATTAAATTGTCCCAAGTAAGGATGATTTTATTTATCGTTAACCAAAGGAAAGTGTTGATTTTGGGCCAAAGCTTTGCGCCCCAGATTTTATTCCAAATAACGTCTTTTGGGAGGGATTTATGTCGTGCACTAAGGAAATAAGCCTATTGAAGGTTGAAGGTGCCCGTGTTGGAATGTCCCCATCTTAAGATGTCCTCCCCCTGTTGGCTGAAAATTCTTCTGGAGGTAAGCTTGTCTAGCAGTGGTTGAAGATTTACCTCAGGGGGGATGCTCAACTCTTCGTGGGTATTTTTGCATTTGCGCCAGGCAACTCTATTTTCTTCAGGAATCCATAAGTTAGCTACTTTTTGGAGTCTTGTGCCTTCTATTAAGGGAATAAAAGTACTCAAAGTGGGATCATTGTCCAGGGCCGGAAGATGCTACCAAGAGTCGCTCCAAAAAGGGGCATAGGTCCCATCTTGAAGTTCCCATAAAGCGTGGTCTGTGATCACCCCCTTGTTTTTCTTGGCCACATTCCAAATAAAAGATCTGGGGCCTTTACCATTCCATTTGATTAGTTCTTTTTCCCATATAGAAGATGTGTATTTTCTCCTCCAAAGGCATGCCCAAAGGTCTTGAGGCCTCTTTAACCATCTCCACCAGATTTTTGCACTGTGGAATTTGTTGAGGATAGATAGATCTCTAAGTCTGAGTCCCCCTACATGTTTTGGTCTACACATTTTTTGCCAACTTACTAGAGCCCATTTGCAACCATCTTTATCTCCTTGCCAAAGGAAGATCCTTTGGATGTTTCTCATCATGGTTAGGATGAAACTTGGGGCGGAAAGAGCCTAGAAAGAATAAATAGGGAGATCTTGTAGAATAGACTTGAGGAGGATGAGACGACTCGATAGATTGAGGGAGCAAACATTCCAAGAGGCTAGTTTTTTCCTGAAATTGGATAACAAATCTTTCTAGGTGGTGTTCCTTAATGGATTGTCGATAAGAGGAATGCCAGGATATTTGGAAGTGAGGGAGTTGCGGGTGAGCCCCAGGATTTGTGTGATATGGAGTTGGATCTAGATGGGTGTGATGAAGAAGAAGATTTGGGACTTGGAGAGGTTTACTTCCATACCCGAAGCATCACAGAAAAGGTTGATCACGGAGCAGATTTGAATAGCTTCTCGAACTATGGGGAATCCCATCATGAGGATATCATCCACAAATTTACTGTGTGATATGGGTGGGGAGATTCCATGGAGGGTGAGACCTGAGAGGGAATGATCGGTGATGGCCACTTTGATAGTTCGACTAAGTATTTCCACCATTAAAATGAAAAGAAAGGGAGAGAGTGGATCCCCTTTTTTGATACCTCTGGAAGGCGAAAAGGGATTGGAAGGTACTCCATTGAATAGGATGGAGAACAGGGCCAACAAAGTGAGATTGACAATCGAGGAGACCCAAGAGGGGTCAAAACCAAAGGCTAGAAGGGTTGCCTTCAAGTAATTCCAGCTAAGTTTATCAAAAGCTTTGGAAAGATCTAGATTCAAAAGAATATCAGGGGACTTAGTCGAATGTAGCGAGTGTATTACTTTGTGTGCAAGAATGATGTTGTCCAAGATCTGTCTGCCCTCCACGTACCCTGAATTTTCTGGAGAAATGATGAATGGAAGGATGGTTTTGAGATTCTTAGTGATGACCTTCGTGATGAGGTTGTAGATCACATTGCAGAGTGAAATGGGTCGGAAATTAATTGGGGAGGTGCCTTTGTTCTCTTTTGGAATGACAGTGAGGAAAGTGGCATTGAGAGCCTATATGACCTGCCTAGATTTTATGGAATATTCTATGATTCCCAGACTTCTTCTCATATCATATCTGAGCAATGGTGAAAGAAGTTTGTTGTGAATACATCATGCCCTGGGGATTTTCCCATTGGGGTGTCCCTGAGGGCTTGATCAACTTCTTCCTGGGTAATTGAACGCATCAAAGCCTCATTTTGTTCTTTGGTGATGTCCTTTGGTATGTGCTTGAGGATAGAATCGATAGCTTGAGTGCGATCAATAGGGGGTTCTCTGAGAAGGTTCTTGTAGTAAGATAATACTTCCTGCTCTATGTCTGCATGTTTTTGAATTTCCAGGACTTGGTTTGAAACAAGATGAGTGATGCGATTAGTGTGGCAGCATTGAAGAATCGATCTGTGGAAAAAATTAGTGTTTCTTTCCCCCTCTTTGAGCCATTGGATGCAAGATTTTTTCCTCCAGAGAAGTTTTTCTTGCGCCCATATTTCTACCAGTTGTTTGTTGAGAATGATTTCTTGCTCCTTTAAAGATTTAGTGAAGACTTGAAGTCTGATCTACTGTTGAAGGTATTGAATTTTCTGATTGAGGATTTCTTGAGCATGGAAAATGTTGCCAAAAGTGGATTTATTCCGGGACTTTAAGTATTTCTTGAGGTTTTTTAGCTTCTATTGGAATTTGTACATAGGAGTACCTGTTGTGATTGTTGCTTCTTTCCACCAGAGGTTTATGTTTGCTTGAAAGTTCGAGTGTGTCAGCCAGAATTTCTCAAAACAAAAGGGTTTCCTACGTGGGGTACTGCTGATGTTTATCGAAAGAAGAATCGACCAATGGTCAGATCTGGGAATGTCGATCATCTTGGCTTGCCAAGTGAGGCCATACAACATGAGGGGTTCTAATATTAAGAAGCAGTCAAATATGAAGGAGACATGTTGTGCCTCTGAGCATCTATTAGACCAGGTGAAGGGTCCATTGTCCATTTCTACGTCAATGAGATTCAGCAAGATGGTGATTCGGTGGAACTGTTCACTGTCATTTCCCAATCTGCGAGTGCCCCCCTTGTTTTCCTCCGGACCAGTTATCATATTGAAATCTCCCCCAAGGATCCATCGATGATTTTTGATGTGATTAGAAATCCATTCCAAATGATGAAGGAAGGCTTCCTTGTCAGATCGGGTTGTGGGGCCGTAGAAATTTGTGACAAACCCTAGCTTGTTTGAACTGATGAATCTAAAGGAGGTTGTGATGGTCCATTTGGAGGTGAAGAATCCTTCCATCAGAATAGTGGCATGGTTCTAGAGTACAAATACCCTCCCTACTGCACCTTTTCCATTGACATCGACTATTTTACCTTGCTTCCAACAATTTGTGAGTATTTGAGAGGCCTCCTCTCCCATGCATTTAGTTTCTTGCATGAGAAGAATGTCTGGTTGTTCCTTCATTATACTTTTCTAGAGAAAGAATTTCTTTTTTCGTGTGTTGAGGCCCCTGATGTTCCAATATAGTATCTTCATGAGTAAGGTGAGGGTTGGAGGGGAGGAAAGTTGTCTGAGATCAGGTGAATCTGGCCCAAGTTCACCAAGAAATTCCCTACATCTTGAATGAGCTCATGCTTTGTTTTTTTGACCCTTGTCTTCTCTTCTTTGGTGGGTTTGTGTTGTTCTTTCTATCTTCCTCTTTGTATTCCTAGATTCGAGTTGTCCCGGGCCGGTCCTCTCATTGTAGAGATGAGGAAAACTTTGTGTACCTTGTGTAACTGATCTGGGGTATGGTGTAGAGTTGTTGTTTACAGTGGGCTTGTTCTAGGTGTACCATATCTATTCCTGCCAGTTCCTGATCCTCCAGATTTGTGTCAAGGTCTCCTATTTCCAATCCTAGATTTGTTGGAAGGGAAGTCTCCGAGTTGGGGATTTGAGTGATTACAGGAGTAGGTGGGATGGGGTCTGGAATACCTTGAACTTTTTCTAGGGTTGTAGGATTAATCAGGGGGACAGAGGGATTGATGGGATTTTCTGACGATTTTTGAAGGGCTTCGAAAGAGTTACTGGTTGAGGGTCCAGAGGAGGTTTGGGGAGGCACTTTTTTGGTTGGATGCCTGCGACACCACATGACTTGGGTGAAACCATACTTGAGTTTGTCAATATCCTCATGGTTCGATTTGTTGGGATTTTTTAGGGGGAAATCACGAAAGAGATGGCCATGTTCGTGGCATTTCCAAAAACGAAAGGGAATATGCTCATAATCTAGGGTTTGAGACCATTCTTTATCCTGGTAGTCCAAGGTTACGGATCCAGGTAGAGGTTTGGAGATATTTAAGTAAACAAAAATACGAGCATAGGCAGTGTACCTTAGTTGTTTTGTTGCCTCAGAAGCTTTGACATAGATGCCAATCGAATTGCCAATGCCTACTAGGATTTCCTCCAACCATAACTCTTGAGGTAATGAGTACAATCGCACCCAAACGAGAGAATGCATGAAGTCTTCCTTCTCTGGACTGAACTTTTCCATCCAGAAACATAGGAAAAGACCTGTCAAATTGTACAAGTGCATGCCCCTTCAAAGATTATGTTTCTGTCCTCAAGGTTATGTAGGATGATAGTGAAGAAGCCCTTTGAACTAAGCTGAAGGTCGTAGTGACCTTTGGGCTTCCACCAATGCTGAATCCATTTCATTAAATATTTTTTTGATGGCCATAGTACTATAAATTTTCCTATCAAGGAAAAATCCTTCATGTATTGTTTCTGATATTCTATTCTTGGAGAGTTGATAGTATATTTGGGGGCGACAGGAGCCTACATAATGCATTTTCCAAGTTCCTAGGTGCGAGCCGCTTTTGGATGGTTTGTTTCAGGGTCAATCTCCATCAGTTTTTCCTTCGACAACTCATCCTCCCAAATAATGTTTTTCATTTCCACTGGAATTTTAAAGGGCGATCTCTTGATGTGCTTGAAGCCCAGCTCGGGGGTGATCACAGAACTGTAAGAGGGGCCAAGAGGCCCCCATTCCTCGACCTCCATGGCCGCAACAAAAACTTGGGGTGATGCGCGTAGAAGAACTCGAGGTGGAAACCCTAGCAGAGCTCGATATGTTGATTAGAGTGTTCTAAATTTTGTATATATTAATATAAATGTCACTTACTTAAAAAAAGATAAAATTATTTTAATATAAAATTTTATAAGATAAAATTTATTTTTTACAACAATTATTTTTGACATTTTAAAAATAACAAAAGTGATATATATATATATATATAATTATAATGTTTGATATCTCAAATTAAAGTAAATCTATATTACTTTAAAAATCATATAAATATATTTATATTTTAATTACTTTTACTCTCGTCTTTGATAGTTTCATTGAGTTTAATCTACGTTCTTGATATTTAAGCATGAATGTGATATTTATGTTTATCCATGTTTTTGTTAAATGTTATTCAGTTCTATTTTGTTTGGTCTCAAAATAAATATGTAATATTTATGTTTATATGTTTTTGTTAACTGTTATTCAGTTTTATTTTCTAACGGACTGTATAATTTCTATCCTCTCTTTAAGAGTTATTTATTATGAGAAATCAAATGATTGCATTAAAAATCTTAACTATTCATTCTTATTCATTCTTATGTCATCCATCTTCAAGTTGATATTAACTATTCATTCTTATGTCATCCATCTTCAAGTTGATTTTTACATGGATGACTAGTCACTAATATTTCCACACCTAATCATTCTTATGTCATCCATCTTCAAGTTGATTTTTACATGGATGACTAGTCACTAATATTTCCACACCTAACTAGTATGAGTGTAACAACGCATGTGGCATGTGCAATGATATAATAATTGGTAGTATGCTGTGGTCACTACTATGTGCTTATGTGGTTTTCGATTGTGGTCCTATTGCATTTGATCTAAAGGAATTTTGTAATGGCTAGTCCTCATCGTGAAAGTATTTTGAAAATCATAGGAAGAATAGGTAAATAATGCAAAAGAGGTAAATCATGCAAAGGAATTGTTATTCCTCAAGTTTCTTTTGACCATGGAAAATTGGGTGGTGAATGAAACAAATAAAGTATTTTGACAACCATGGGAAGAATAGGTAAATCATGTAAAGGAAGTGTTATTCATCAAGTTGTTATTGACTAAGGAACATTTAGTGGTGGGGAATGATAGTTAATAATTTTTGGATGAAAAAAGTAAGACATGTAATTTTTGAAAAATTTAGATGAAACCATTTTTTTGTAGGGAATATTTTAATTTCAATACGAATGAATTTTTTTTGTTCACATATAAGGGGATAGTTACAAGTATTATATGATACATGCCCTGCAAATATGAAGGCTTTACAACATTTA
>SNQJ01S0182267.1:0-16668 GCA_010110895.2 Picea sitchensis | reverse complement strand
ATGTTTTTTTAAGTAATAAAGATATTTTAAAATGTAAAACAAAAATAATATTTTTTTAATTAAAAAATTATATTATTGTTGAAAATGTTCTCGCCATTATAATTGAGAATATTCAAAACAATACTTTTAATTTAAAAAAAGAAAAAAATTGAAAACCACATTATTTTTGTGGTGTTTTCTAAGTGCAATTTAACATGGTGATTATGAGGCAAAAAGATTCCTTTACCAAATAGCCAAAGTCAGGTAAAAGGGGTAATAAAGAAGTCCGTGCGCAATGAAAATGGCTTTACCAAATATTTTCGCACAATGAGATTATTCATGTGAACGGACCTCTATTTTGATTTTCGAGAAAATTCATTCCTCAAAGTCAATCCATATCGTGAAACGAACAATATTAAAAGCCGATCTCATAATTTTTAATGACAATTTCATAAGCCACTAGACAAATCTCAATCCTCAAGTGGTCATTGATGTGAAATGATCTCTATTAAAAATTATTGATGTGAAACGACTGATATTAAAAACCAATCTCAATTTTTAATGACAATTTCATAAGACAAATCCATCACTTAAAAATGATTGATGTGAAACGATCTCTATTTAAAACCAATTTGATAATATTTAAAGAAAATTTGATGATTTCTTTGGGTTTTTAACAAAACTTAAGTCTCGAGTACAAAGTTTCGGATTTACCATTTTTCTCATTAACTTTTACAAAAAAAAATTCTCAATATTATAGTTTTAGTTAATTTTGTGATGAATATCATTTCTCATATAAATTAAAAAGCCTATAAATTAAAAAAATTCTCAATATTATAGTTTTAGTTAATTTTGTGATGAATATCATTTCTCATATAAATTAAAAAACATATAAATTAAAAAGTGAGAAAGATCAATCTCAATAACAGTGAGGCCACAAGGGTACATCACAAGTGAGTCTATGTTCACACAACCTATATAATTTGATAAATTGCTTATGATTATATAGGCTAGGATAGCCCCTAACAGTCTCCTGAATATGTGGATAAACCACTTCAACACAAATCTTGCGTACAGTTTTAACCATTTGCTAACTATGGCATTTCACCATTATTATCTAACACCCCCCCTTAATGGAGAAATGAATTTAATATAATAAAAATGCATAATATGCCTGCTGGTCTTAGTCTCAGCTAGGCTTACAAACATTACAAAGGACAATTCATTCAAAAAACTTTAAATTCATTTCAACTCCATGTATAAGTGAGTTTTTCTCTTCCTCCTTTTCCAGTTTCTTAAGCCTCTATGCATTTTCAATTTAGGTCTACCTCTTTTGCTAAAAATTTCATGTTTCAACTTCTTATGTTTAATCTTCTTGTTGGAGCTTGTCATCATTCTGAAAATTATTTCAGATTGTCCATGCTTGTCCTCTTCAATTTTTTCTTCAAAAAATTGTTTGTATGTGAATTGTTGCCACATATCATTCTCTATTGTTTTCTCTTCACCATTAATCTTTTGATCATCAATTTGTTGCAACATGAGTTCATAATAAAATTTGATTTCTTCAAGGCTTCACTTCATAAAAAATTCTTCAATTTCAACATCTTCTTCTCCAATATCCATTGAGTTTTCATTATAAATTGACTTGATATTTTCTTCATCAATTTCTTCATTTTCTTTCATGTTTTCTTCGTAATCAGTCACTACTGAAAATGAAGTGTTGTCTTGTAGACCTACACACTCAAAAAAATTGTTAGAATCATATGAAAAATCATAGGAAGAACCATACTGGTTCTTTTCATTTTTCTCCTCTAAGAAAGTTTTCCTTTCTTCGTCTTTCTTCCTTGCCTCTGATGTTGCATAATAATCTTCATTTTCAGCTTCAACTCTTGTCACAACTGGTTGTTTCATGTATTCAACCTCTTTATCATGCGCTATCACTACAAACATGTTGTCTTTCACTTGGTTTGTGTATGCAAATGAGATTCTCTTCTCATCAAACAATAGCTCATTAATAAGATGTTTCTCATGCAATATATTTGACCACTCTTCATGAGATGAATAGTTTTCATCAAATTTGACTTCATATGTCTTTGTTTCAAAGAGACTTTCTTCCATAAGACTTTCATTCTCATGGGTTGTTTTACACTTGTCTTTATCAGCTATAAACACACTTTCATCATCAATCATTGCAATTTCAATGATATTATTTTCAGTCTCTATTTCAGCTACAAATTTTTCAACACAATCATCATTTTCAACATCAATATCTTCATGAACTTCAACATCCTCGCTCCACTTCTTCATTTTAAGAATATCCCAAAATATTTTTGGGCTACTTCACCAAATTCAAGCAAAATAATAGACAATATGTTTTAATCCACTGTTGATATAATAAGTTGTAATGCTATTTCACCTCTTCTCTTATCATAGAAATTGACACTATTTTCGTGATCATAATGCAATAAATCTACTAACCATTGCAATTTTTTTATTTCAGTTGTCCAAGTTTCATAATCTATAACTGAGAAGAATGGAAGATTTGGCATCACTATTTCATATAATTCATCAAATTCTTCATTCAAATCTTGCTCTGCATTCTTCTTGTCAAACACAAGTTCTGGAAACACATCATACTAATCTTCAGGATATAATAACTCTTCATGTTGATTCTTCCTCCACATGTATTTCAGCTCTCTTTGGCGTTGTTTAATTATCCTTTTCTTACCCAGTGCAACTTCATTTTCTACTGGATTCATTCATGGCTCTGCACATTTCCACGTAGCAGTTCCAGTGCTTTATGAAAATTATGAATTTTGAAATATCTCAAAAGAATTGAGATCGCTCACTCTAGAATTCGACCCACAACACTCACAAAATACGGATCTCAAATGGCACGCGCATGGGTTTGGAACCTAAAACATCAGTTTGTAACAGAGTCGAAACACAACTACACAATACAGATTGGATGGGATGTATAGAGTTGGGGCTTTTCTGCCACTGCCCAGTAATGCTTGAAAAAAATATCACAACAAATCTAGAATCACAGATTCCTTTGACTGTCTTCCACAACAATGATTACACTAGATCGCAGGCTCCTTAGACATTATAATTCACTCCTTTCGACATTCACTGTTATAGTCTCCCACGATTGAATTTGACGGAGGTTCATGCCCTCCTTCTAGCACCAACAATCCAGGCCTAAATTGGCATCGACCTCATCACAATTTTTTCTCACCTCTACCTTAGCTTTGAGGCCTTCAACAACAGCTGCAAATGCCCTTCAATTTCTACACCAAGAATACAAACTTTTTTTTTTTTCACACGATGGCTAAGTCGATTCTCCAAATTCTTGTTGGTTCTCATCAATCATAGCTCCTCCAAAGGAGGATGGCTTTGATACCAACTTAAAATTGGAGTAAGGTGAAACAATTAAGAATGGTGGTGATCATGGCAATGGAAATCAAATCGACTTCTTTAAACAACAGGTGGAAGACTCAATTAAATAGCAACGACTTCTATCAGTTAGCAGCGTTCCAATCAAACAACGACAGCTTCTCACGCTCATTGTGTGTTCCTCACACCAAGTAGGAATATCCCTCCAAACGTTGGTAACTCCTTCATGCAGTAATTGGGCAACAACCTCACCAATGCAACGATTTGGGCGCACCTCTTACCCGTCAAACAACACAGGCACTAAAAAAAAAAAATGCAGTAGCTAGTTCACACAGTGTCCTCTACACAAAGGTTCGTGGGCTCCTTCACGCAGGCTCCTCCACACGAGATTTCTTTCCGCACAAACAACACTCCATGCTCAAATCGCGGATACACTCAGATTGCGCGCAACACTCGGATACAATCTGAGGGACAATGAATCTTGTAGCTTGCAATTAGCGTACAGCTCGCACACACATAGCAAGAGTACGCACACTCCAATCTCACGATGGAAATCAATATCTGCTGCAGTTAGCAGCGATACTTCAGAATGGCAGATTACTCCGCGATACTCCTTCACACGAGTCGACTAATGTGCACGCAATGACATCAAAAACACACATCTAGCTTGCAGCTCTTCGCACATAGTAAGCATAGCAGCAGTGGTGGCTTCTTCCAATCAATGGCTCCTTCCAGTCAACGACTCCACGGTTCCTCACTCGTTTTTGACCTAGCGCTCTGATACCAAATTAAAAACTGAGAAAGATCAATCTCAATAACAGTGAGGCTACAAGGGCACATCACAAGTGAGTTTATGCTCACACAATCTATATAATTTGATAAATTGCTTACAATTATATAGGCTAGGATAGCCCCTAACAGTATCCTGAATATGTGGATCTGAAAACCACTTCAACACAAATCTTGCATACAGTTTTAACCATTTGGGAACTATGGCATTTCACCATTATTATCTAACAATATATTTGTAAGAAGTCATTTTTTTTAAGTTGTTGTTGTCATACACAAAATTACAAAATTAATATAAGTGATTTTTTCAATTTGATTATCATAACCTTTATTTTGTAAGTGTTAATACACATCCATATTAGAGAAAAAATCCTCGAAAAATTTTAATTACTTGTGAAGATCATGGAACTCCTCACCATAAGATCAATATCATCAACATAACAAGAAGGATGATGACAATAGCAATTAGATTCATGCTAACACACCCACTTCTTCCAAGCAACCATGTGATGTAAATGCCAAAAAGGTACCAGATATGGAACACCCTTGCTTAAATTGTATATTACAATTGATTTCTTCCAACCAATGTATCAAATGATTTTTTAAAGTGAATAAAGTAAAACAATGGATTTGTTTTATTATTGTAACACTCCATTTCCATGCTTTTATAATGTGGTCCATAGTTGAACAAGGAAAATAGTTGCAAAGCAACTAGTCCTTGCTTCCTTACATTAAGTGATTTTTTAAAGTCAATGAAGTAAAACAATGAATTTGTTTTATTATTGTGACACTCCATTTCCATGCTTCTATAAGTAATTATAATGTGATTCATAGTTGAACAAGGAAAATAGCGGCAAAGAAACGAGTCCCTACTTCCTTAACAATTATATTAAGCAAGTTGAACTGATCGATGTATTACAATCAATATGTAGAAAAGTCAAGCACTGACTTTATCGAATATCTCCCTAAAATTAAGTGAAAAATACTCATAAATAAAAATTATTGATTAAATATTATTAATTAAATATAATATAAAGAAATAAAAGCAAAAATATGAATTTATTAATTAATTTAAAATTTTATATTAACATTGATACATTAAAATTATCAATTATAGTGGGATCTTTTATCCTTCAGCTTAAATGATAAATTCCATTTAAAATAAAGCAATACACTAACTACAACAAAGATTAAATCACTAAGATTCAAACTTTAATAAATTTAATATTTGTTGGATTTATTAATTAATTTAAAATTTTATATTAACATTGATGCATTAAAATTATCAATTATACTCTCGGATCTTTTATCCTTCAGTTTAAATGATAAATTCCATTTAAAATAAAACAATATACTAACTACAACAAAGATTAAATCATTAAGATTCAAACTTTAATAAATTTAATATTTGTTAAATCAAGAATCAATTTTTTATTAATATTGAATTTTTTCTTTTTAACAATGCCTGAAAAGTTTGCTAAAATGGACACGTGCAAATAAATATAATACTAAAAGAGATATCGGAGAAAATATAAGCAAATACATTAAATAAACGATAAAAAATAAAATAAAAACTTTAACTCAAATATCTATTTTAATTTATTAATTAAATAAGAAAAAAAAAATATATAATTTTTAAAACATCCAATAGAATTTGTCTCATATATATATATATAAACTTTAAATCGAATACAAATTTTAAGTCTATTTATATAATAATATAAATAGAGAACAAAAAATATCACTTACTTTTTAAAAATCATATGAATTAATTTGTCCATGTGAACTAATTAAACTATAACGTCTTGTATCGTATAAATAGGGTTTAAAAAAAATGATATGGAGATAAATGCACACAGGATTGTTAATACACTAAAAATGATCAAGAGTATTACTATGCAAAACTAGATAAAATTCAGTGATTGCCTACTAATTAAGATTTCAACTTGGGTTGCTAAGTAATTCATTTTTTTATATTATCTAAATATTTACATTATAGATCACCCTAATATTTTTAAATGCGAACTAATTGAAAACATTCACAACTGTATACTATACCATATCATGTATTTTTTCCAGTTGTTTTGTTCGTATGTTTTATTGGAAAAAACAAATTTATGTACAGATATTTGTCTCTTTTTAAAGGTTAAACAAATTTATGTACATATATTGATATTTGTCTCTTTTTAACCTTAATATTTGTCTCTTTTTAAAGGTTAAACAAATTTATGCTTAATATTTGTCTCTTTTTAAATCTTTTTTTAAAGGTTAAACAAATTTATGTATATATATTTGTCTCATTTTAAGGTTTATACATCTACGATTAGGATTTTTATAATCACTATTATGGACTTATTATAACAATAATAATAATTTATTTTTAAGGTCATGGCCAAGCCACATATTAAATTGATGTATGAAACCCCCTTATAAAGTTTATATACATACCCTATTTCTCTAGATTTGAACTTATAATTTCTTAAGAAAAAAGACATGTTCTTAACCATTAAACCCATTCAAACATTCAAACTGTATTAATTAATAATGTATCAATAATTCTAGACATCAATTATACCTGTAAATAAAATAACCTACAAAATGCTTTGAAATTATTTAAATAGAAATATTTTTAAAGTTGCATTTTGATTTGCATAACCTCCACTTTGCGTCACAAAGTCGCAGTCATAAAAGATTGGTTGGTTTTTTCAACCTCAATCAATCTTATAGGAATTAAAAATTCTATTCACACTCCAAGGAAATTTAATTCCTCACATACGTTTGAGGCATGCATGAGGCAACGTGGTCGCATTAACTCGTCCCATGTATCTATTTTCCAGGTTTGAGTCATCCCAAGTATTTATTTGCCAGGTTTATTACTTGGATATTGCATGTTCGATTCTTGCTGGCGCTAATATGAAATCTGAAACCTGAAATAATTGATGCGCTCATAGCACAATATTCTGTATACTATTTATGCCAATCATAAATTCAATCTTTACTGTGCATGTGTTTCCCTTACTAAGTGGAATATGTCCTGCTGCAAGGAGGCGCACCCCCATGGCGAATCTGGGCATTGTCTTGTTCATGGCCGAAGTAGTCCACTTGCCCGCGAGTGGCCCAGGAGCAGCTTCTTCCAGCGGGAATTGTCAGGTCTTATGCAATCGTCTGAGAAAAATTGTACACTGGTGTCCAGAGATTCACTTTACCCACTCTGAAGAACTCATCTCGAACAAAGAGTGAAGAACTCTTGGAAAAACTGTATACTCCTACTCCTAATCCACCAAGGGAAGTCGGGGACAATGGGGCGAAGGAATAGTAAAGGGGCAATGAAGGGAGATAAACCGGTGGTTAATTAGAAGAAATCATAGCTTTTTATTGTTCGAGCCATAGTATTTCATTTAAATTATAAATCTTTCCCTATGAATTCCTGCAGGTTATACGTTTAGTAATATATTTAACAAAATGGATTTTCCAAGCATAAACAAATGGTCATTGTACTGGAAGATGAATTTGATTGAAAAGAGATGGAAAATGTTGGTTTGGTTAGTGTGTTGGGAATGATATGTCTGATTATATTGAATGGAAGTTACAAAACATCTATATCGTTTGAACAAGAGGATTCGCATAGCTTGAAAAAGGATCTGGAAGTTAAGGAACGAAATAGTTTGAAAAAGCATCTGTATCGTTTGAACAAGAGGATTCGCATGTCTTGAAAGTAACATGTATATGATATAATATATCTCATCTGCATCTCGGATGATGTTTGTCCTTTCTAATGGTCAAAATAAATGATTTTTCTCTCTAAACATTAAGAAGAAAAAATGGAATCGTGTTAAAGCCCCTAAAAACATGCAACAACTTTTAAACGAGGAAGAATCATGCCACCTTAATAAAATTTTAGCTAAACCTAAATTGCACTGGAACTTTAGTTCTGAGTAGATATATCAGGAGAATGCAGTGGTCGTGGCATTGTTGGTGCTACAGAAAGAAGAGTTGGGTTGCGGTTCATATGCCTGTAGGCCTGACTGGTCGAAAGAAGAAAAGTGGGATGAGAGACATCCCAGAACTGATGAGGAACAATAGTTGAAGAAACTGTTGAACAATAGTTGAAGAAACTGTTGTCTGCAACAATGTAGTGTTCGGATACTGGTGTTTGTGAATCCAACATGCTGATACAAGAGGATGGTGCACAGTATAAACTAGTAGAGATGTTGTAGATTTCGTGAAAAATTTAGTGACAAGGTGATGCGATGTGATGTTCTGCATCAAGGATTCAGGAAACACTCAACTATATATGATAGACGATGTGGGTCATTAAATTGGTGGGACAATTTGTTTGTTTTTCTTCATTATTGCCAGTGCAATTAAAACAAACAATATTTATAGTGTGATTGTTCTAGATAATAACTTCAATTGAGGTTTGTACTCTTGATATTGGGTTCATTGACTAAGAATGTCTGGGTTCCTGTACATGTTTAAAGGCTTGAGGATGTTGGGTTCACGTGTTCGTTAAGATCGACCCTTGCCAAGAATGGAAAACGAGTAAAGGTATATTCAGGTGGAGATCTTGCACCAAATTAGTTGCCGGTCTTGGTTTATTTTTCAGACTAAATGAAATTATAAAACCCTGGTTTCTATGACCGCAGCTAGGAGTGGAAGTTAAATGTGTGATATCCTGGAATCGAGCTTGAAGATGCAGCTTGGAGATTTGAGTATGCCAATATAGTAGGGATTGAAGTTCCCTTACTCTATATCAGTTATTTAAATGGTGAAACCTGTAAGTAACACATGCTGTAAGTAGTATTTTATATTTGGTGTAGATTCTTGTTATGTGACATAAATTCTGGTATTTGAAGATTTTTAGCAGGAGATAAAATTCATGGGAATAAAAACGCCCATTTAATGTTAGTGAGAATAAATTCCATGAAGGAGAGAGTACCGTACCTGCAATGTGAGGTCTCCCAAAGTTCCCCAGGTAGGTAACATATCCCTGGTGCAAGATTGTTTCCAAGATCTAATAGTTATATCATTAAATTCTCATTATTTCATTAGCTAGCTTGAAAGAAATTGAAAGAAAAACATTAATTTAGATATAAGCATTAAAATTCCAGCTAATTAAAACAGAAATTCAACAACAACAAAAAAAATTCTTATTGAGTTGTTCCTTATCGCCATGAATAACCTCTTCCATTCTTGACACACAAAAGTAGAGCATAAATTTTGTAAACTTCTTTTGTTTCCTAAATTTGTAAATTTGTTTTGTTAGGGTTCTGGTCTCAATATAAATTTACTAACTAATAAATTTCGATTTCAAATTGTGAAAAGGCATGAAGTAATTAGTTTTGAATTGGAATAGGTAATGATTTACTTACAGACAGAGACTGTTGGCCAGCAAGAAATTCTTGAAGCCTATGTTTGTCTCCTTCATCCTTTATCTTCAACAGACATTTTGTAACAAGGTTCGAAGTTAGCTGCAACAACTCCTGGCAATCATCTAAGGTAAGCAACTATGTGACGGGAACTCTACAGAAAATCATTCTAAAACTGGGGCTACATTGTGAAAAATTAGGAATAATTTGTATTAAAGTTCATAAACTCTTTGAATCGGTTGCAGGCGTGGAGTCTATAAATATTGATGCTAAGGATAATAAGATCACAGTAATTGGAGATGCAGATCAAGTGAGGGGGTTACGTCTAGTCTCATAAAATATAGATTCCAAACATGAATGGATGGCTCCATGCACCTTGCCGTGTGGACGACCCTTCCCAAAAACTCGGCCCTTCCTGAAGAATTGCATGTCAGAGCCTACAAATCAACCAATGAAAAATTTGTTTAAATTTTTTTTTTTTAATAATTTTTTCGTTCTCACAAATGAGAAAAATAAAATCCCATAAAATCCCATACACCAGGGAAATATAGTCACTTCAAGCTATGGTGAACCAATCACAAATTAGAATTCGAAAATTTTATAAATAAGAAAATAAAATTGTTTTCAAAAATAAATATAAATAATATGGAATTTTATGTAAATTGTGGAAAAGTGCATAATATCATTTTCTAGCTTTAAAAAGCACCAAGTAATATCATTTTCTAGCTTTAAAAAGCACCAAGTAATGCATCAAAAGAGACCAAGTAATAGGCAGTCAATTATTGTTGACCGCCTAGCGAAAGCTATTAGTACTTAGCCGGAGGCATGTACTAATAATAGGCAGTCAATTATTGTTGACCGCCTAGCGAAAGCTATTAGTACTTAGCCGGAGGCATGTACTAATAATATGGTTTCTAAGTTTATTCTAAGTTTCATTTTTTATGACTTTCTAGTTATGCATTTATCTTCTTTCCTAGAATAATTTCATAAAAGTTGGATAAAAGAGGACTAATCATAGTGATTTTATAATTAGAGAGATTTGTTTTGTCTATTTTTAGAAAAATAAGAATAATGATGCTATGAATCAGAGGTTTAAAGAAACTCTACTTAATTGCTAGATTAAAGATATTTTTTTATGTAAAGAATGAGGATAGACCTTTAATTTTTAATATTCATGCTTGGTGGACTTAAATGTCCTTAACTTTTCCTTTTGGAAACCTCTTAATCCCAAACATTATGTATTTTATAGAAAAACATCTTCTCTCTACAAAAAGGTTTGAATGTTGTAAATAGCATTAAAGAATTCCTAAATCTTTTTAAGACAGAAATTTCAAACCACTCAACATAATCATTTTTTTTAAAATTAAAATATTTAATTAATCAAAAACTAAAATTAATAATAATAATAATAATAAAATATTTTAAATACAAATCACTAAACTAAAAATTTATAAATTATAATATATAATTAACTAAAAAATAAGATAAAAATAATAATAACAATACTACTTAAAACTAAAATTAATAAATAATAATAACAACACTACTTAAAACTAAAATTAATAAATAATAATAAAATCCCAAACATTATGTATTTTATAGAAAAACATCTTCTCTCTTAAAAAAAAAAAAGGTTTGAATGTTGTAAATAGCATTAAAGAATTCCTAAATCTTTTTAAGATAGAAATTTCAAACCACTCAACATAATCATTTTTTTTTTAAATTAAAATATTTAACTAATCAAAAACTAAAATTAATAATAATAATAATAATAAAATATTTCAAATACAAATCATTAAACTAAAAATTTATGAATTATAATATATAATTAACTAAAAAATAAAATAAAAATAATAATAACAACACTACTTAAAACTAAAATTAATAAATAATAATAACAACACTACTTAAAACTAAAATTAATAAATAATAATAAAATAGCAATACTACTTAAAACTAAAATTAATAAATAATAATAACAATAATAAAATAATTTTTAAGTTATCACTAAACTAAAGATTATTTAAGGATTACTTTTCTTTAAGTTGAGGGGATTTGTCAAAACACTCAAATAGATATGATTTACATGTTTGACACCATAGTGTTTGATTTTTTCTGCTATAACGTGTTGGAGGATTCGCGAACAAACTTCTTTATCATGGATTATTAATTTAGTTTGTGATAGCATAATTGCTATGCTTTATAGCATCTCCTTTTTAATGGGGTGTGCGTTTTAAATATGCTTTTAAAAATTAAAAATATAAAATATAGTTGGATGTTTTAATTTTGGATTATATTATGTATTATTGATTTTTTAGTTAGTCAAAATATTGGTAAATAATTTTAAGCTAGCTCATACATGTGTGTGTGTGTTTTTGTGGGTTACAGGTTCAAATCTAGAAGGAGTAGGGTATGTAATAGTAAAATCGTTGTGAGGAGGAGATCCTTTAACCCACACCAAGAGAGTCTCATACATCAATTTAGTATGAATAGGGTATGTAATAGTCAAATCGTTGTGAGGAGGAGATCCTTTAACCCACACCAAGAGAGTCTCATACATCAATTTAGTATATAGTTTGTCTATGACCTTAAAAATAGATTATATATAGAGAGAGAAAGAAGATGGTTTTAAGTTTTGATATTGTTGTTGCTAATCAAATTTGGTCTTAGAAATACAAGATAAAGTGGATAATAGAAAAATAAGATAAAGTGGATAATAGAAAAATAGTAATGTTTTTTTGAAAATAATGGACAAAGCATAGATGACTTAGCATTTTATGTTCGATGCATTGTTTTACTCCTCCAAAACCCTTGTTTTGTTCTTTTTTTTATCCAAACATTTTTTTAGGAATATCCTCCTATTTTGTGGGTTTCTTTTTTGGGTGTCTTTCAGTATGGTCGAGGATGTTTTTGTATATGTCCTAGATAGGTGAAACACACCCCGTTCTTTGGGAAACTCCTGGGAAGTCAACACATCCCTTGGCAATGCAAGTTCAACACAATCCTCTACTTAAACTTTAGTTTAATTTGATTAATTATTTATCATAGTTTTTAATTTAAATTTAATTAATTAATAAAATAAATTAAATGAGTTTTTTTATTATTTAAAGGTAGGTGAAGTAATTAATGGGGAATAAGGTTGTTGGGAATGAAGGAGGGGGATTTTAGAGAGGAGGATATGGAAGATGAGGTATTTTTTAAGAGGCAACCATGTTTTGGGAAAAATTGGGGGAAGAACAAGGAGAAAGAAGTTTTAAAAGAGGGGAAGAAATTAGAAGAACAACTTGTTTTGGGAACTCTCACATGGCACTGTTGTTGCTGGGAAATTTGGGCTCGGAGTCCAAGAAACTATAAGGATTCCTGGAGCTAGGGAGTCAGAGAGGTTATTCCTAGTTGGCTGGGAGGTTGATATTCACTTGGACAGTTTGGGAAAGCTCAAGAACAAGAGAATCAGGGACTAAATCAACCAACCTACAGGTTGAGATATATATTTTATTATGTTGTTGTTGTGATTATGTTGTTTATCAATTTATTCCTGGTATAAGAAAATCATGAAAAGCTCGGTTTCAAAACTGAAACTTGACCACCCACAACAGGGTTTTTTCTTCGTGCCAGCGACCTCTACCCAATTTCCGAATATATACATTTCAACCTCCCTTACACTTTGTCATACCTTTAAGAGAAATATCTCTTCATCTTTATTCCAAATTGGATTGTTACAAACAAAAGTTATTTTTTCCGATCAGCAGAGTTTCTTCTCTGCTCTGACGCAACCCTTTATCAGTGGGACTCGAACCTGGGTCAAAATCCCACTAGCACTAAACCATGCCAGAACAATTTTTTTATCCAAGACCCAAGATATTATAATAAAAGAATGATCAGATCCAGAAAAAAAAAAATCATGCAAATAGATTTTGCCGATCTTATCAATGAAATTTATACCTTCAATTCTTCATCTGTGGTGTCTTCCCAACTCTTCCTTGTCAAGAATTTGTTCCCAAGACGTTTAGTATCGATGGCCTCCTGCATCTTGGAGCGCCATGACTATGTAGAGTGACAAGTAAACACGTTTCCATCCGCCATCTTTTCCTCCTCCTCTAAAAAAGAAAACTATCAATTTTGTGCGTCTCAAATATCGAATGCTTCATTTTTTTTCCTATATACCTTTGCTTCATGCATTTACATGTGTATCGCTGCAATACCCTTGTGGGAGCTATGTCCCGTCTCGCTCTTAAATAGACTCAGCAATCTCAAAATAGTCACTCTGTGTGAACACAAGACTAAGCATTTTGGACAGTTTTCCATCTAAGAATATCTCAACACGCACGCATGTAGGCCTTCTGTACAGTTTTTCCACCGTAAAGATGTGGCCTTTTTGTACAATTTTTCCACCGTAAATATTGGAGTGTTGTAAAGCACCGCCTTTGATTCTTCCCTTTTCAATGATCCTGCGGTCAGTCGAACCTGTGACATATTGCGTGGAATTTCTACAAATTATCGCTTAAGTCAGAGGACCAACCCCGCTAGATTTGGTGGAAATTTAGTGAAAAATAGCTGAAGCCCTGGAGAAGGTGAGCGAAGGCAGCAAGGGCACCACCACCACCGACATCATTAGGAAGCGATTACTCATGCGAGAAGCGATATTCAATGAAATGAAATCTCGAATTTCAGAACTTTATTTGATATTCTTCTCTTGCAACGGTCGGACATCAGGATCCGGGGGTTCCCACAGTTTCATTTGATTAGACGATAATGAAGACGAGTTTGTAACCCTGGAATAAAGCTCTAACAAGAGCAATTATTTTACCATTATGAGTAGTGATCACTCTTCCCCATTGACAGTAAGGAGAAAGACAAGGAAAGATCCTCGCATACTTCATTAGTCATATGGCATGCTCGTAACAATGATTACAAGGCATTGGAGAAGCTATTATAGCAAAATCCGAGCCTCGTAAACGCCCAGGATTACGATAACAGGACTCCTCTTCATTCAACGGCTGTCTACGGGTGCATCGAAGCGTCCCAGTTCCTTCTTTGCCATAACTCCAGTGTTAATGTCTAAGATCGCTGGTAGAACTCGCCACTTGCAGAAAGAGTATACGGGTGTGGTTGCCCAGCTCTTAGACCACCGAGCCGCCGTTGAACATGTGTTGAAGGGAAGTCGTCTTAACAGTCATGGTCGTGGCTGTTCTCTCCAAGCAGCAGGCGTGGTTGTGCTCCCATTGCGGTCGGCCATGGAACTAAGGCGACACCGTCAAAACCCTCCAGCGAGAGGAAAACCTAATTTTAGAGGAGAAATGAGCACGGAAAGGGTCGGGACCCATTTTGTTTTGCATTCTTTTGCATGGGCCTGTGTGAAAAGCATGTGGGCCTCATGCAAGCCACATGTAGCCTAAACCCTTTGAATTTTTTTATAAAATCCTCTTTTATTATTATTTAATGATTAATAATAAATTTGTTTTAAAAGTAATAATCCCAATAATCCTTACATAATCACACTAATCGTTCTATTCATAGACTCGTTTCCTTGATATAAATTTACCATCCATTTATTTTGATGACAAAACCAAGAGAACATACATCAATCCTAAAACACCAAATTTTGTTCTTACTATGGTCCATTCCATTGTATGCATAAATTCTTTCAAAACCTACCTCAAATAAACATAAAATAATTAAGAAGCCTTCCATATCCTTTTCAAAACTACAAATCTCTAGATCGAATAGGTTGAAACATTGCAAAGATCATATACCAAATATATTCTTGGCAGAAAGGATTTGATGCTTAATTATTTAGGTGGGTTCTTCCAAGTTGCATCGCCAATGATGACTCCAAAAATCTACACAGCCAACGCCAACATAGGGTGTCAAATCGACAAGGTATAAAGTTGAGACCTGTTTTCTTTCCTTCAAGAGTGCAAATATCCCATGAAGCCAGGGTTAACTCTCTTCTCTTTCCGTCAAGAGTGTAAATATCCCATGAAGCCAGGGTTAACCCTCTTCTACTCCCAAGTTTTGCTCAAAAAAATAACTCCTAAGAATTTATTAGGATTTGTGATAATTTGTATCATTTTCGAATCAACACTGGTAATATGCATGGCCACTTTCCCAAAATCTATGATAATACTACAAGCTTGTTCGTAAGAGAACTTTTTCTATTCAACCACTTTTGCATCTTACCTTAAAAGTCAACTGCTCGATCCCACCTACTTTAATTCGAAAAGGAGTTTTTCCAGTTAGGATTAATCTACTATGGGATAGATTCAGAACCAAGAGTCCAAAATTTGTTTTTTTTTGGGTCATTGAGCTTGACACTCGAGGCCATATAAAATATTCTTTAAATTGTTAATAAAATAATGATTTGTTAATCAGAACTTAGTGTCTCCTAACTTCCTGATTGTGTGGTAAATATTTTTATTAAGTTTAGTTTAGGATATATAATTTATGTTATCATTTTTCAATATTTTCATTTCTAAATAATAATGAAGTAGGCCTAAATTTGATTTCACAAAATATTTATAATTAATCATTTAGTTGTTGAATCATTCTTGTACTGTTTCTTATAAGGATGAGGTAATGAACATACACCAACACATTCACTGTGTAATTTTTACTTTGTCTCTAGTGACCATACTAAATTAACCTATAAATTTAATACAATTTAAACATATAATTCTTTCTCATACATAAATGATTCATTCACCAACATATAAGAAAAATATTCAGCAGAGATTAAAATTTATCTACAGCATGAAAATAACTCAGCAATTCATAAATCTTGTTGCTCCGTTGGTCCAATGCTGAAGTTGAAACTGTGTCAAACATTGCCCAAAACCGAGTTTTCCTCCCTGCCAGCTAGGAGCAGCCTGTCCGGCTCCCTAGCTCCAGGATACCATAAGGATATCCTAGCCCCCGTGCCCAAAACCCCCAGCAAACCGGTGCCCCCTGCTTCTGATTCACCAAAAAACCCCAAAACCAAACTCCTCACAGCAGCGATCTCCACAGAAAAATCTCCCACATAAATATATCCTCCTTCTCAAAATGCTTCCTCCTCCCCCCAGAATGATCCTCCCCGTAAGACTCTTCCCCATCATATCCTCCTTCACCAACTCTCCTCCCCCCTCATTAATTTCCT
>SNQJ01S0182266.1:0-19155 GCA_010110895.2 Picea sitchensis | reverse complement strand
TCATTTTCTTTGGTTACTTTTAATTGCATGCATTAGTTAGATCTGAATTTTAATTGAAAGATTAGATTTACCTTCTTTACTTATTCATGCATGCAAATCTAGATCTATATTCAAGTCTCAAGTCTTCATCTTAAGCTAGATCTAAGGAAAGAATCAATTTTTTGGCAAGTACTTTATCTAGATCTTTTAAAGCTAATAAGTAGTTTCTTTTTAAGAGAAATTTATTTCAATATCTAGCAATCTAAGAGCTCATTTGTTTTCTGTCCAAACAACAAATAAAAGTCACTAAAAGAGTTATTTATTTCACTTATTTTAGTGTTGTAAAATACTAGTTTAATTGGTTTTTCACTTAGAAATTTGTATAAATCTTTTGTGCAACTTTTACCTCTCTTTGCAGGAACCTTCTAATAGTTGTTTTGCAGCATTTTGGCACAAGTACCTTTCTGTTTTTTGCAATTTTTTGATCAAACAAGGGGACACTCTATAAAAATTTGGAGGATTTGGACATTCTGGGACACCACAGAGCACCTCCTTCTTCAATAATACTTTGGAAAACTTGTAAGATTAGTGGTTTTGTCCATATAAGGGACTGCAAGCATCCCAAAAAATATCATTGTAAATATCATCAATAAAATAAGTGGGCCACATAGTCCCCACTCTTAATTTCCCCCTAGGGGGGACAATGTCTTTGTGTGATTGTTCATTTTGGTTCCTTTTTCTCAAGCTTACAATTCTCTCCTAAAGGAAAGATAAAATTAACCTTAAAATTTATCAGAAGAACCGCAAAACATTGGAGTAGGTTTCATTTTATTAGATTAGTGTAGTTAGATTTCAATTTGTTAGTTTAGTTTCAATTTTAACATTTCTTTTCAGTTATTTCAATTTGGAAAATAAACCAATCCCCTCATATCCCCTTAGTATTTTTGTGTCCCCTCCGCTGCAAGCTTCAGTTTTATCATTGGCGTGGCGTACATCAAAACAAGGGCTGGTCAATGCGGAGTACTCTTAATAGGGAAATATTTAAGTTGTTATTGCTTAATTGGAAACACAAGGAAATTGTGTGTGAAGTCAGATGGGCCCTTTCAAGATGTAGTCCTCCTCGTGTTGGACCTTAAATAGTTTCATGAGCTACTATGTGAAGTCAGAGGGATATTCTCCCTATTGGACATCTGCATAGTTCAACATCCAGTTTGAGGGATAGCTTCTTAGAGACCAAATCTAGATTAGATTTACTTTCTTGTACCACTTCACAAACATCTCACATAGTGACTTGCAGTCACAATAGTCACTACACCTAAACAACTCTAAAGAAAATTTTACAAGAACACTTACATTACAATCTTCATTTCAGCAGCATTACATACACCTTGCAATAATTGGCACTGGTTTCACTACATTTACTTTTAAAGCCTTTTACTTCAAGTATTCACAAAGTCAAGCATTTTCTTTATATTGAAGTACTCTATTGCTTATTTGTATTTACTTGCAAGTATCAATATTTACTTTCATCATATTTCATGCAAGTATATTTTATGTTTTGAATATCTCTTTTATAAGCAGTCTTAGTCAATGAATTATATATGTTGTTTGTGTAGATTGATATATTGATATATTGTTCTTGTCTTTAAACTCCTAGAATACTAATTGTGCTTAGATTTATTTTGAGCCTTAGATTATTTTATTAGGGACTACCCCCCTGGCTTCGCTAGGAGTTGGCTAAGAGGGAGGAGTCGAGGATCAAGTGACAACACCTTGACTTGAGACTTTCCCCCAAGAACACACCCATTGGATTAATGTTTTTTCCACTCTACCTAAGCTGTGTATAAAGGTGGTAACATTTTGTGGTGCCATTGTTGGGGATAAATATTTCTATTCCCGAAATACGACCTTTGTTTTCCTTTTTATTTTTCCTTTGTTTTCAATGCTTGTTGTTTATCATAAATGGACTCGATCATCTGACGACTCCACTTAATTAAAATTTGACAAAGTATTATATAAGAAGAAATTCACAAGGCTTGGTTGATTTCATCCATGAACCTTAAAAGGTTTATAGACGAAGGTTAGCCATTGTAGAATCCTTTATTATCTAGGATTCAACTCCATTTCTAATATTCATTTGTTTTTTAATATTTCTAATTTAGAAATGGCTATATATGATCCATGTGATTTTTCAGCAATAAATGGTTATCTTCATTCAATCCCAGAAAAAGTTGTAGAACAATTGCCTAGTTTCCAAGGAAATAATGATATCAATGCTAAGACTCACATAAAATCTGTATGGAGATGCATTAATAATTGGTGTACTACACATGACTGTGAGGATGTAAAAATGAAATTATTTGTTTTATCATTAGAAGAAGATGCTTCTAATTGGTATGAAGATTATACATATAATAAGTTCAAAACTCTAAAATATTTGTTAGATGACTTCACAGAAATATGGGGGGACAAAAGAGACCACTATCACTTGTTAGGAACCCTGAACACCATAAAGAAAAATGAGAATCAAACCATGGAAGAATTTAACAAGAAGTTTAATGATTTGGTTTCAAGCCTTCATACAGACATCAAGCCTCCAGACAATGCCATACTTATTTATTATATTGAGGCTTTTGGCAGTGAAATGTGATATCAACTCAGATATAAGGAGCCCACAAGCCTCAATATTGCACAAGAAATGGAAATAAATATTGACAAGAACATGCAAGCCTTTGGAAATTCCAACCTCCCGGTTTCACAAGGGGTAATACTTCTAGGCAATTAGAGTCTAAAGATAAAGTTGTAGCATTAGATAGTAAAGATTCCTCCACGAATCCTATAAAGGAATTAATAGAAGTTATAAAGGCCATGGAAGCCAACCATGCATCCCAACTCAATGCCATGCAAAACAGATTGATTGACATGGAAATAAATCATGCGAGTAGATTCCAACCAAGGAAAAACAATAAGAGGTGGCAGAAAATAGGTCCTCGAGATCAGAGACTACCAAATCAATTAGAAACAAGAAATTTGGTTAATGAATAAGCCCCTCCCTTTTGCAGAGCTTGTGAGGAATTTCATGAAGAGTCTACTTGCCCAGTATTTTGTCAAATTAATGAGCAAATAATTCTTGAGACAAGCAACTATGTTGGGTATTCTAGAAGATTTGATTTCATAAACAATGTAGGAAATACTCACAAGGTCACTGTAGATCAATGGAAACAAAATAAGGAACTAAGTAAGAATGTTGACAACGTGACAAATTTATATGGAAAGAAGCCTACACTAGAGAAAATATTAGAAATGACAAAGTATAAAGGAGTAACTTATTAGAGAAAAGGGAATGATAATACTAGCAAATCACATCAGAACATTCCTAAAGATTCGACTCCCCCAAATACATATTTGAGTGTTGATTTGGGTAGTTGGATATCTAATGCAACGGTTTTGGTGCTTGTTTCAGAACTCATTAAGATACCCTCACAGAACGTCAAAGTATTAAAATCCATAGAGGGATCTAATGAACAAAGTCTTGGGAGATATCAGGGGAAAGCTATGGATAAGCCTAAGGAATATCATGATGATGCCCCTGTTATTTTACATAGTATGGATTGGACATAGAAAGACCACCCACCTTTCTTTGTATCTTCGATGATAAATGACCTTCTTCTACATAATTGCATGTATGATTCAAGAGCTTCATCTAATATTGTCACCAAGAATGTCATGAATATGTTGAATCTAAAAGTTATAACACCTTATCACAATGTATGTGCCATGGATTCCAGGGAAGTTGAGACACATGGGATAATTTTGAATCTTCAAGTTAAATTGGCATCTTATCCTAGTATCAACTTCGCCATGGACATACTTGTTATTGATATGCCAGATGCATGGGGCATGCTTTTGTCTAGAAAATGGGTTGCCACTATGGGAGTCAATATTCAAATGGACTTGTCTTATTCCACCATCCCATCCTCTGAAAACTCATTTCTGAAACTTCATAGGGAAAAGGAACGAAAATTCCATGTGGAAGATCCAAAGGAGCCTATGAATGAATTTTCTTATTACATGACTGACATTGGAAATTATGCAATTTGTTCCAACATTCTTGCACCATTAAAAGAGAAATTTAAAGAAGAGAAAGTTGATGAATTCTGGAAAATGCACTTTGATAGGGCACACTCTAGATCATGTAAAGGGGCAAGAATTGTTCTTACTTCTCCAACCAAGCAGTCATACTACTTTTCTTTTGGATTAGAGTTTTAGGTTGTTATCCTCAATTCTAGGGATAACTAAGGAGATGATGTCTCAAGGACCTTAGGTTGTAGACATGGAGTACCGAGAGACATCTTGACCAGTAGTGTACACTTGCACAGACAGAGGCCTGCTTCACAACCACAAATCTCAGGTTCATCATGAGCGTATCCACCACATCAGTTTGCTTCCGAAGGACATTGGGTCTTGCTCCATGAGGTACAATCCAGGTATTATGGTGAGTGCCATTTCAATATTTGAGGCATTTGATTTTGTTTCATTAAAATTGCTTTTGATTATGTAACGTCTGCTTGGAAATTATGCTATTTTCCATGTTTCACCTTGGTGCTTGACATTACGCCCTAGTAAGTGATCACCCCTAGGAATAATTTTTCTACTAGGGGGTCCCCTTTATGAGTCATCATGCCATTCCTAACCATACTTGTCACTTTCCACACTCCATCCCCTCATCTCCTTACCTTCTGGTATTTTCGGGTGTACTGACCCAAGAAGGGATTGTCCCTCATTTCATGGGAAGAAGGCCTAGAGGGGAGATAGATGGAGAAAGAAAAAAGCCTAATTATGAACCTTCCATATGCTCGCCCAAAGAGGTCTTGAGAACAATGAAATGCTTCTCCTAAAAAATCAAAGACCTGCAAAATCAAACACATAATATAAATGTCCCACTTGATTGAAGGATCTACACAAAGTACGTTACAAGCTAGACTATACCCCCATGGCACCATGTGTACTTCTCCATTCAAGTGAAACTTTGGTACTATCCCCAAGCTAATCGATTCACCCTAGGGAGTACCCAGTTTTTGGACCTTAATTAATCAATGGAAATAAGTGGGCTTGGAAAAAGGATGCATTGAAAACTAAGATGTAGCACACCCTCTACAAAGGAACCCATAAAGGAGACAATATGATCCCTTGCATGTCATGAACCTCATGCCCAAAATTATTTCCCCCCATTTGTATCATCTACTTCACATATCTTAGAGAGGATTTTCACCTAGGAAACATTCCTTGATCTAGGGGATGATTCACCCAATAGGTCACCTTGTCAACCCTCGCATACCTAAACGTGGAAAATTGCATAGGGTCTTTGAGCACTTGTTTAGTTTGATGAGTCATTTTTTGATGCACATGCTTTGGTGGATCATTTATTGAATTTATTTACTTATCATGATGCATTTGAATTGATATCCTTGGAGGGTTTATTCATTGTCTTTGCATGACCTTGCTTGGTGGACAAATTTGGAAGAAAAAGCCTAGCTTGGGATTCCTTGGGGCTTGAATCCCATAGGTTGGATACCATGTCCCACACTCTGAATTATGATGACAACCTTTGTATTCTTGAGAGGCACCTTGGAGGACCCTTCCTATCCCTTCATCACCCCAATGACATTCCTTTGTAGGCTAGAGCGCCACATTTTGGGGGTGACGTCATGCATGAGCTAGGGTTTTTGGTGGTGGTGGTGTTGATTGACTTGACACTTGGCACGTTTTGATGGAAGAAGGCATGGATTGAAGGAGGAAACCCTATCACATGAGAGGGAGGCCCTTGAAGGCCCAACAACTTGCAAAAAGTGTCAAAACGTCACCCTTTAGAGGGATGACATCACATTAGGGTTTTCTTTTGTGCAATTTTTGAATTAAAGTCAAATTACTTTTGTAAAGGGGAAAAGTAAGGGTTGTTGACCCCTTACTTTATGGTTTACTATAAACTTAAGTGGAAAAACACTTTTAGGATGATTTATATAAATAAGGATCACTTCTATTTCATTTATATCATAGCTCTCCCATTGTGAGAAGACTATTGTGGCTGAAATTTGCACCCTACTTGGGAAATTTGAATCTCTCTCTCTCTTGTGCAAATGATTTTTGGTGATATCTCTTGGTGAATGTTTGAGCTAAGGTGGTGCACACCTCTTGGATACTTCTTCTCATGCTTTTGAATGGTCATTGCTTGGTGAACTAGGGATTGATCTTGTATCTTTCTTGAAATTGGTAAGGAAAATATGCAATTGTTAGTTCTTCTTGCTTGTTTCATAATTATTGTTGGTTTAAATCATAGGAGGAGTATAAGTGCATACACCCTCCATCAAGTTTCATCTCATTTGCTAGTTAACAAGTCATTTATTGCAAGGTTGCTAGGAGGAGTACAAGGGTGTACACCCTCCTAGATTTACCTAGGTTTGATTTGCATGCCCTAGGGAGTATGATTGTTTACACCCATAGGTATGTTTTGGATTTAACTCACACTTTTAAGACTCCATTCATCCAAATTTTAAAGGAACTAATCTGAAGTTTTCATTGGAGAAATAAATTGTTTGCATTGGTAAACTCGATTTAGAGAGATATTGATCTTGTTCAAGTTGGATTATTTTCTTGATGTTTTGAGGTTGATAAAGCCTCTAGGGCATTTTGGTTTTCTTAGTATTCTTGGAGCTATAGCTCCATAAAATATACAGCCATTAGGGCTGCAACAAATTACTCTCTTATTTGATTATAACTTACTTTTCAACCATCAAAAGTTGCTAATAAATTGCTCCTATAATATACTAGCCTCAACGCACTTTTTGGGTGGTTTACTTGCTTGTTTTGTGGGTTGATTTTTAATATTGTAGCAATAGTTTTCTAAAAACATAAGGCTGATAAAAATATCTACAATATTTTTTTATAACAACCTTATTTTATTGCTAAAGTCTTATGCTTTCATACTTGAGTTATACTAGTGATTGCTAGCTTATCTCTTGCATCATTCACCCGACTTTTACCATCTTTTTAGCAGCTTTAACAATCATTTTTTTTCTGATATATATCTCAGTTGACTGCTGCAAATAGGGACAACAATATTAATTTTCTTGCCCACTTAAATTTGAGCTTGTACACTTGTCTTTTTATGTGTCTCGGGAAGGTACAATCATCTTTTGTAGGCAATCAAATTTCTTGACAACCATTAACCACTACCGAGACTCTTACCCAAGATATATTCCACTTAGTATATTGACATATAGTTCCATCACTTCCACAAGTCTCACTTTCCATCTAATTTCCCCCTAGGGTCACTCGGTATTCCCCCCTTGTGTTGGATTTATCCTTCACTAAAGCGAGGGGAGGGTTTATTTGAGGTGACAGTGGATAAACTCTCCCGCCGTTTTCTCCATCCCATGTATTAGGTCGGGATTTTACCAACCTACAATTTGTGTGATAACAGAGGAAACAAACAATGTGGCAGAACATGAAACACTCTTACTGGGATTAGAGATTGCTAAGGACATGGGAATCAAAATCTTAAATATCAAAGGTGACTATGACTTATTAATTCTCCAAGTTAAGAATAAATTTTCATGTAAGAGTGAAAGATTGAATAAGTACATGAATGCAATTTGGGATACCATGGAACTATTTATTGTTTTAGATCTCATATTAGTTCCCAAAGAGCATAACAACTTAGCAGATGAGTTGGAAGTTTCAGCTTCTACTTTTCATCCTTCAAAAGAGTTATTAAGTGGTCAGGGTAAAATGGAAGTCATTTTTAGGCCATCAATTCCAGATAATGTAGATCATTTGAAGGTCTTCAATGGTTATAAACAAATATTTAGATTTATGAACAACTTGCAAGAATATTTAGGTTTCAGGGTTGGTTATAAAGAAGAAGGGCATGAGTATATTTAAGAAGAAGAAGACCATTTTGAAAATCCCACTCCTAAAGGTCTCATAAACCTGGAGAAAATATGTGAAAGGCATGACAGATATAAGAAAAAAGAAACAATAAAACCTAGTGATTATATTGAAATAGACATTGGGATCCAAAATTGATAAAAATTGGAAAAGGAACTTTAGAAAAAAGAAAGAAAAGAAATAATAAATCGTGTCCAAGGTTATACATATGTGCTTGATTTTGCATATGATGAACTTAAAACATATCGGGAAGATGTAATTCAACATACAATCCCCCTCAAGGAAGATACTAAGCCTTTTTTGTTAGAAGTTAAGACAAATAAATCCTAAGTTAGCTCCCTTGGTGCAGAAAGAGCTTCAGAGGATGTTGGTTGTTGGTATCATTGCACCAACTAGACACTCATCTTGGTTTTCTAACTTAGTTGTTGTCTGAAAGAAAAATGAAGGGATAAGTTTTTGTATTGATTTTAGGAATTTGAACTTAGCATGCATCAAGGACAACTACCCCCTATCTAACATGGAGACTTTGATTCAAAATGCCACATGATCAAAATTCATGTCCATGTTAGATGGTTTTTCCGGTTAAAATCAGGTATTGGTAAGCAAAGAGGACCAAAATAAAACTACTTTCAAAACACTTTGGGGCACCTTTGAGTATTTCAGAATGCCTTTTGACTTGTTGAATGTGGGTGCCACACTTCAGAGAGAAATGGATTTTTCCTTTAAGGAATTGATGGGAAAATTCATTGAAATTTATCAGGATGACTTGATTGTGTTTTCTAAGGATAAATCAGATCATGTAAGTCATCTCAAACAGGACTTTGAAATATGTCACAAGTATGACATCTCACTTAATCCAACTAAGTGTTTAGTGTTGATGAAGGAAAGTTGTTGGGTCATATTATTTCAATAGATTGGGTAAAGATAGATCTAGAGAGAGTTGAAGCTATTAAAAGAATCTCTTTACCTAAAACCAAGAAATCCCTCCAATCCTTCCTTGGTCAAATTAATTTTGTCAGAAGATTCATTCCAAACCTAGCTAAGACTATAAAACCCATTCTTAATCTTTTAAAGAAATATGTTAAGTTTGAATGGATAGATGAAAGGAGGAAAGCATTTGATAGCATTAAGGATTCAATAGGTAGATCTCCTATGATAATTATTCCAAATTACTCCAAGTATTTTCATATATTTTCCTTTTCCTCAGAAGACACTATTGTAGGTATGTTGCTCCAGAAAAATGATGAAGGACAAGAGAAACCCATTGCATTCATGAGTAAGGCATTGCATAGTTCTGAATTGAATTATATTATCATGGAAAAGAAAACATATGCCTTAGTAAAATCTCTTAAACATTTAAGAGTCTATGTGGGGTACTCAAAGATTGCGGGGTATGTTCCTCACTCTACAGTAAAAGACATTTTGGCTCAACATGATTGTTTAGGAGTAAGGGGAAAGTGGGTTTGTAAAATTCAAGAATATGACTTAGAAATTAAACCCACAAAATTGGTCAATGGTCAGGGTCTAGCTCATATGTTGACATAGGGGAATGAACATGATTTGTAATTAGTGTGTAAGAACAATCAACCAGGGCTAGCAATGTATGCATAACTTCAGAGGTTAGAACATCATCAGTGGCATTCAGAGATCATTTTCTTCCTCCTTAACCTTACATGCCCAAATCACTTAATTGGTCATAAAAGAAGAGAATTAAGGTTAAGAGTATCTAAGTATTGTATTATTTAGGATGGATTGGGGTGGAGGAACCCCAATGGGGTGATACTTATATGTGTTGATGAGCTAGAGTCTAATAAACTTATGACCAAGTTTCATTTAGGATTTTGTGGAGGACATTTTGCAGCTAAAACCACAACCCATAAAATCCTTAGAGAAAGGATACTATTGGCCTACAATATTATGAGATGTTCAAAATATGGTTAGAGGTTGTCAGTAGTGTCAGTTGTTTATGGGAAAACAAAATCTTGCAGCCTTACCATTACAACCAATAGTAATTGAGGCCCCTTTCTAATAGTGGGGGCTTGATTTCATTAGTCAATTCAAAGATAATTCAATTAGTGGATATACTTGGATTTTAACAGAGATCGATTATTTCACTAAAAGGGTAGAGGAAATACCCACCAAGTGGGAAACCAACAAGGTAGTCACAAACTTCCTTGAAGATAAGATAATCACTAGATTTAGTGTTCTTTCCAAGATCACTATTAATAATGCCAAAGCTTTTAGTTCAACAAAAATTTCCTCATTCTATTTCAAATATGGAATTATCTTGTCCCATTCATCTAAATATTATCCCCAAGAAAATGGTCTAGCATAATCAAGTAACAAAAATCTCATGACCATCATTAAGAAGACGGTGGGGGATAATAAGAAATCTTGGGACAATAAGCTTAAGTTTGCACCTTGGGATGATAGAATAACAAAGAAGAGTGCAACAGGGAAGACTCCTTTTGAGCTTGTGTATGGTTTAGATGTCACATTCCCAGTGCATTTAAGGCTTACAACTTATCAACTCCTTTAGGGATTCAATACAGGTAAAGATGCATTATAGAACAAGTTGAATCAGTTAATAGAATTATATGAGAACAAAAGAAAAGAATTAGATAAGAGTGTCAGAAATCAGGAAAAGGTTAAGAGGAATTTTGATAATTCTTCCATACAAAGGTCCTTTCATAAGGGTGACACAATTCTATTATGGGATAAATGGAAAGAGAAGCCAGACAAACATGGTAAATTTGACAGTTTGTGGACATGGCCAAACATCATCCATGATGTGGTTGGTTTAAACTCCTTCTACCTTAGCCGAATGGATGGAGAGAAGATGACATTTCCAGTTAACAAACAACTCCTCAAGTTGTTCTTCAACGAAGTCATCTGATGCCCATGGGGGCATCCTTTGTAACATATTTCTCTAACCCTTTCTCTTGCATTTTATCTTCATGTCTTTAATTCTTCCTTGTATATTATTTCACTTTATTATTTTGCACTTTAATTGTATATATATAGTATTTGTGCAACTTCATTTCATACTTGGTTTCTATATATGTTATATGTGTTATTGATACATCCATTTGGGGAGACATTTTTTATGTAGGATACAGATTCTGGATTCTCGCATTCTCTCCTTTGCTAAAAGATCAAGCACACATCCCCATATGGAGCCAATGTTACCCACCAAGTTGCACTAGGATGGTCTTGCATTTGAACCTCCAAAGATTGAGCATAGATGTGTTCAAAATCAGAGTTCAAAAGTCTAGCCGGCCAATTTGGTCACCTTTTCTCTTTCTTCTCTATATCGCATTTCCATCCCCCCATGGGGAATTGTAATAAGATAAATCTAGCATGATGAATTTTCAAAAGGCTTATCCTCCTAAGGCTTTATCATGAGTACATAACTCTAGAGTGGTTTTTTTACTTATTAATTATTTCTTGCTTGAATTAATTTTTAAGTGAGTTACAATTTTTGAGTTTTTTCACTCATTTCCTCCAAAGTTGGAGTGTGTATTGATGGTTAGGTCTTAGATTGGAAAATATAAGTCTATTTTCTAATGCACGTTACCAGCTATTCATCAATATTGAGTCATATGGAAATTTCACTAAGTCCCCCTTAGGATTTTTTAATGTTTTCAGTCAATAAAATAATCTCCCTCAAAACAAGATAATTTAATTGTAAATAAGTCACAAGTTAGAAAAGTGGTACTAGGAGGAATTATATGCCTTGGAGGTATTTATTTTCACATCCAGAATACCCACTTTACCTTAGTAACACCTTTTTTAGGGTAAATAGTGATTAATTAATCACTTAAAACCACTTTCTTTCAAAGAAGTCAATAAAAAGGCAAAAAACTAACAAATAAAAAATCAGCAAGCTTTTAATTGAAGAAACATGTCGGGGACATGTTTCTCTTGTGTCTTGAGTCCAAGAGAGAGGTAGCAAGTTAACTATATAGGAATTAAATTTGGATTGTTGAGGTGTCGAAGGGAGGAGATCCCAAAGTTGGACTCGCCCTTCCCTTGTATACATAGCACATTCTAGAGGAGGGGCATCAATCCCAAGAGGGATGACTCACCTTCTCCTCCAACCTCACACATGTGGTGAGTTATCAAACCTTAAACCTCTCTCATGTGAGTCAAGTCACTCCCTCACATGGAGAGGTGTCAAACCAACTCTCCCTCACATTGCCACTCGCCCTCATCAAGAAGTGCACCCTCTTCCACTTGTCACACGAATTTGCTTTGGGATTGTCACCCAAATTGCTATATAAGCAAGTCATCTTCTCCATTGTTTGGTTAATGGGAGTATGGTATTGGATTGATATACTATTGATGCAATATTTTCATTGTTATTGAAATAAAGAAGACTCTGGAGGTCATATGGTGACTAACATTCTTTGTGTGTATGTTTGATGTTTAACAATTCATATATGAGGTAACCTTTGCTTATTTTGTTTGCATTCTATTTGTTATTGTTGGAATTTGAAGAGGTGTTGTCACCCGATATGAAAGATCCTTTAAACTAGCTTGTATTTTAGGATCTTTTGTCTTTTTACATATGCGGTTAAAGATTTGCATGCAAATTTTGTTTAATTACATGCTATCTAGATTTCATGTGTAGGAAGCACCAATATTTAACGGTTTTGTGCAAGTGTTTCTAAGATTTAAAGGTCCTCATTCTTGAAGAAGTAGTTGTACTTGTTTGCACCTTCCATAAGCTTTAAGGCTCTCGAGAATGCAGTCCCTCAGCATGTCACCAAAGAAGGACCCCATCGCCCATGAAGTTCCAAGCTCAAGCTTACACTTTCTCTCTTTCACAATCTCATTTTCTTTGGTTACTTTTAATTGCATGCATTAGTTAGATCTGAATTTTAATTGAAAGATTAGATTTAGCTTCTTTACTTATGCATGCATCCAAATCTATATCTAGATTCAAGTCTCAAGTCTCCATCTTAAGCTAGATCTAAGGAAAGAATCAACTTTTTAGCAAGTACTTTATCTAGATCTTTTAAAGCTAATAAGTAGTTTCTTTTTAAGAGAATTTTATTTCAATATCTAACAATCCGAGTGTTCATTTGTTTTTTGTCCAAACAACAAATAAAAGTCACTAAAAGAGTTATTTATTTAGCTTATTTTAGTGTTGTAAAATACTAGTTCAATTGTTTTTTCACTTAGAAATTTGTATAGATATTTTGTGCAACTTTACCTCTCTTTGAAGGCACCTTCTAATAGTTTTTTTGCAACATTTTGGCACAAGTACCTTGAATTTTTTTCAGGTTGGTTATAAAACAAAGAGATACTTTGCGAAAATTTAGCAGATTTGGACATTCCAGGACACCCAGGAGCACCTCCTTCTTTAATAAGAATTTGGAAAACTTGTAAGCTTAGTGGTTTCATCCATATAAGGGACCACAAGCATCCCAAAAAACATCATTGTAAATATCATCAATAAAATAAGTGGGCCACATAGTCCTAACTCTTTATTTTCCCCTAGGGGGAATGATGTCTTTGTGTGATTGTTCATTTTGGTTCCATTTTCTCAATCTTACAATTCTCACCTAAAGGAAAGATAAAATTAACCTTAAAATTTATCACAAGCACTGCAAAACATTAGAGCAGGTTTCATTTTATTAGATTCGTGTAGTTAGATTTCAATTTGTTAGTTTAGTTTCAATTTTAGCATTTCTTTTCAGTTATTTTAATTTGGCAAATAAACCAATCCCTTCATCTCCCTTTAGTATTGCTATGTCCCCTCCACTGCAATCTTTGGCTTGATCATTGGTGTGGCGTACATCATAACAAGGGATGGTCAGTGTAGAGTAGTCTTAATAGGGAAATCTTTAAGTTGTTATTGATTAATTAGAAACTCAAAGAAATTGTGTGTGAAGTCATATGGGCCCTCTTAGGACACAGTCCTCCCCGTGTTGGACCTCTGACAGTTTCTTGAGCTATTGTGTGAAGTCAGAGGGATATTCTCCTTGTTGGACATCCACATAGTTTAACATCCAGTTTGAGGGATAGCCTCTTAGAGGCCAAATCTAGATTAATTTTACTTTCTTGTACCACTTCACACACATGTCACATAGTGACTTGCACTCACAACAGTCACTCCACTAAAAAAACTCTAAATAAAATTTTACAAGAACACTTACATTGCAATCTTCATTTCAACAACATTGCATACACCTTGCAGAAATTGACACTGGTCTCACTACATTTTATTTTAAATCCTTATACTTCAAGTATTCACAAAGTCAAACATTTCCTTTATCTTGAAGTACTCTATTGTTTATTGTTATTTACTTGAAAGTATCAATATTTACTTTCATCATCTTTCATACAAGTATCTTTTATGTTTTGAATATCTCTTTAATAAGCAATCTTAGTGAATGAATTATATATGTTTCTAGTGTAGATTGATATATTGTTATATTGTTCTTGTATTTAAACTCCTAGAATACTAATTGTGTTTATATTTAGTTTGATCTTTCGATTATTTTATTAGGGACTACCCCCCTTGGATTTGCTAGGAGTTGGTCTAGACGGAGGAGTCAATGATCAAGTGACAACACCTTGACTCAAGACTTGCTCCCAAGGACACACCCAATGGATTAAGGATTTTCCCATGCTACTCGAGGTGTATATAAAAGCGGCAACATGAGGCATGAGAAATATTGTCTTGAGAATTATTGTAATAGAGATCTTCTCTACTGGAGGTTGCCCCCTCGAAGAGGCAAGTGACCATTGCTTTCTTTGAATAAAGGTATTATTTATGATATTTTTCTTCTCAATATTTTGTTGTTCCATTGATATATGTTGAATATTCTTGTTTCTGCATATTATACTACATCTGGTACATTACATGGAAATTCACTTGCAAACTATCCTTCGTATGGGAAATTGGGGAAATTTCCCTAGAGTGAACTGCTATGTATATTGAACTCAAACTGTGAAAGTTACAACCACAAACTTATAGAGAATTATGGCTATACAAAATTATATCAGCTATAATTGAGGAAATTTCATTATAATTGATCATTCCCTGGAATTTCAGTAGTGAAATTTCCTGGCCAACTTGTGCTAGAACCTTGGAGGGAAGTGGGATAGCCTAAGGGACTGCCGAGTAGAGAAGGAGATCTTATTACTTGGGTTGTGCAGGTTGATGTGGAAGAGGGTTGTGGATTGGGGATTTTTGTAGGAGTTTGTGAGCCTAGGAATTGGGTTGTGAGAAGAGAAATTAGAGATAACCATAGGAAGAGGGTGACCCTTGTGGATTCATAGCCTCATCACGGGGGTGGATTTGTTGAAGAGAGAACTAGTGAAGTAAGGAGTCTATGGTTAGGTGGAACATCCTTCTTCTGTATCTAGTTAATGGACGATTTCTAAATAGATAAGTATTATAGATTTTATTATTGATGTGTAGAAGTTTAATGTTGTTGTATATGAGAATTATGTACTTATATTCCTAAAGATAAAAGGTTGGACATTAGCTTTGGATTAGAAAGCCATTCCTGGTTTTTTAGTATATATTTGTATGCATGAGGCTATTTCAGGAATATATTATAATGGAGAGGGAATAATTCTACCCTGGTTATGTAATTTAATTTCTAGCCATGTCAGTTTGTTGTAAATGGCCTTAGGAGTACTTGAGAAGACGCCATAATCATGAAGGAAATTAATTACCTTTTTGGGGAAGTGTTGGTTATGTATATTGTTATAATTTCCATGTATTACTTGTTATTATTCAATGTAAGTGAAAAAAATATGTTTTATATGATGATATGGCTGATCATACTCATGTGTATTGAATTAATTTGTTGTGGACATTGTATATTCTGTTGTTTAGTTTTATTTTCCAATCAATTCCATGTAAAAACGTTGATGTCAACTTAATTATATGGTTGGGTATGTTACAGGAGACCTCTCTTGGAGAGGATGGAGTTCACATACTATTCAATATTTTCAACCATTGATTGAGTGTGGATCTAAGTTCTAACTACTCCATTTTTATATTAATTGCTTAACTTGTCATAGAGTTAGTAGGATAATATTATATTTTATTGTAAGAGAGAAGATATTCCCTCTATAAAGAGGAGTTTTCTCTCCTTTTGTCATGGTTGAGAGATTGGAGATTGAAGGAGTTCTCCCCTTGGGCTTCATTGTACAACATATTGATATTGGAAAGATTAATAGAAGATAGGAGGTATTAGATCTATCTTATGTGAGGATTTTATGTGTGCATTATTTTTCATATGTTGTTTATTTATTATAGGAGATTCTTGTAACTTGTTATGAGGGCATTATAATATAGTATCTGCTATTTGGATGGCATGATGTGATGATATATTCCCTCTTACATTTATTTATTTTATTTTCATCATACATCTATCTAAACTAAGTTGTTTCTAGAGTTATATGACATCACCTTCACAACAATGTTTTAGAATGGCACCCTTAGCTTTCCAAGGATAAATTTATGCAATAAATTTCAACAAGCTAAGGTTCATTTGTGGNATTTTCATCATACATCTATCTAAACTAAGTTGTTTCTAGAGTTATATGACATCACCTTCACAACAATGTTTTAGAATGGCACCCTTAGCTTTCCAAGGATAAATTTATGCAATAAATTTCAACAAGCTAAGGTTCATTTGTGGCAAATAAAACATCCCATCCTAGCCTTACATATTCATGCGCATGCCCTCTTGGATCCATACTTCTTTGACTCTATTTTTCCCACAATGTGAATAAGGCATGAGTTTGAGGGATTCACCTTAATTTTACATTCCTTAGTCCATCCATCTTTTCCCATACTATACTATGATCACTTTGTTTTATCGAGGATTACACTTTATTTCACCTTGATCCCCCACTCCATAGTCTTCATAATCCTACTTTTAGGGAAGCCCCTTGTGTTGGAGAAAGACAACCAAAAGAGAGAGGAAGAGCTACTGAGATGACAATGGGTAGCCTTCTTGAGTTACACAAAGATAGTATTTTGGTGCCTGGGACATTACACTATTGTGGGTACTAGATTTTGTTGTAACAAACTCTAAGTAAGCATATGTTATAGTGATATTCACCTTGCCCCTTCGAAAAAGAAATGAGGATTTGCTAGAAAATTTTTAGAGGTATTGAATATCACAACCTTATTCTTGCTAAGGTTTAGCACCACCTCCCTAATATCAAATAAACTAGTGAGGGCACCTAGAGGCCTCTAAAGACCGTTGAGAGAGGAGGAAATATGACCACATTATCTACAAACAACAATAGTACAATTAGTGCATGTTGCATGATGCAACCATCGTCCACATATGTATTATCCTTAAGGTAGCCTCATGTATTAGCTCACTTGGTTTGAACAAACTTGTTTCAAGGTGAAGTTTATCATGAGGTCTCTAATTCCAGTCTAGTGGAGGTTCAATTCCAATAGTCCTACTAGGTTACCAACCACTATTATGGTTGGCGATTGAGCTTCCTTCCATTTGGTATTCCTACAACGTTTTCCTTAGCAAAAAATATTTTCCTTGAGATGAAAATACAAGACATTATTATTCCCAAAAAGCCTAAATCATGTGAGAGTAAATTTATGACAATTCTAATTCAAATTGCTACAATTAGGAGGGAGAGTTGCACATTATGATGAGAGAGAAACAATATTGATTGAAGGGGGAAAAGTTCATCATAATTTCTATAAATACTAGTTTGCATGCACAAATTCCTAGGTCAAGCCCTAAAAAATACAAGGTGGCTATCATAAATGCTAAGGTTGGTTCCTAATAATGTAAGGTAGTGGCCATTTATGATAGCAACCACCATATGTTATTAGGAACAAACCTGAATTAAATGAAAACCAGATTGTTAGAATGAATGTTGAAGATCAACTTATATTAATAGGCAATATTGTCTACAATTAAGGAAGAATGTGTCCATAACTAACTGTAATGTTCCCAAGTAGATTCGCTAGGAACTTAAAGGTTAAGTTCTTATTTGTTTGAATATTTTGTAGGTTGCTTCTCAAAGTTGCGTTGGAGATGTTTTGTTGAGTTTTATAGCATATAAATGATGGACATGGCACAAAAATATATGGAAATAACAAGATACAAGAGAGATAACACAAGAGAATAACCAAACAACTTCATATCTGACCTTTATTTATTTAATAAGTTGTCATCCATACAAGTGATATACAGATCTGGAATAATAAAGAAGAAATATAGAAGTTGAAGTTGAAGATGCCTTCCAGATACAAGGGGAGTTGTGATTCCTCCCAGTCTTCCAATAGCAACATGCAAGTCTAAAAAAGATCAATTTCTTTCCCTTATGAATATTGGCACCAAGATCTGGCTGAGTTGCGCACCTCCTGGCTAGGAAACCCCTAATAATTTTGACTTCCTTTATTATTCCCTCCAAACCCTGAAATAAAGTTGTAGATATATAGACTTGGTGATGAGGAGTACATAGAGTGAGCTTCCTCAGCTGTTATGAGTGATCTAACCCTCCAACTCATTGGATCCACAAGTGACAGTGCGCCCTCCTTCAGAAAATTCGCCCCAATGCAATAATAAATCAATATGGAGATAAAACCCCACACAAATTGATGAGATATGGCGTTATGGTGATGGAAAACCCTTTTGGAAAGGATTTGGATTCTGATCTACCTCCTCCTAAGCAAATCAAACCTTTCCTTCTCCAATAATGCACTCAGTCTGCAGAAAAAAACCCCAAACCTGCGCCCTGTCTTCACAATACCTCTTGAGATGAATTTGAAACTGAGTAGAATGGTGAGGGTGGAATCTTTCCCCACCTTGACCAAGCTTGGACCAGGAACAGAGGAATATTTTACCTCCTTGTAGATATCTAGGGTTTGTTTACTCAAAACCCTCAAAACGTTCAAGTTGTAGAGCTCAAATATGCTAAGTGAAAAATGACATGAGTGAGGAGTGAGGAGTGAGGCGCCCTCCTCTCTCTTTTATACCTCCATCTTCTAATTTTCACTTAAGTTATTTTATTGAATTATAAATTTATTACTTTATTTCCTCCTTTAATTTAATTAACCTTTTTAACTTCTTTTACCAAAGTCACTTTAATAATATAACCTTTTACTCCTTAGTGAACACTTTTGCGCCTCTTAGCCCCCCTTTTCCCATAAGACTATAGTCTAGAGGGTTGACTAGACTACTAAGTCTTTCAATATCCTTGTCAAGAAGAGGGGGA